>KN896425.1:0-10447 GCA_000934455.1 Apostichopus parvimensis
CCACACAATGGTACAACCCTTAATCAGACGGAATCAGAAGTTGGAGAAAAATAGAGGGCGCCTGACATTAATTGCTTGGCTGGATTCATTGTATAGCCCCTTTAAACACTTCCTTAATTATTGTTAATTCAGCAAAATATGATCTATGGAACTGTTTTAGTTGGACTATTTACAAATTTCTATGGAAAAAAAACTTTGTCAAATTGTTATGTACGGTCAACCAAATTAATTCAATAAGCTGCTTTAAGCTAGATGTGTTTTTCACCACATAATACAATGACGATCTCTTTAAGCAATCCAGGGTATCAAACAATGCATTCTTGTTTATCTAACAGTAGGCAGGATGCAGAAGCTACAACATCTTAGGCAATGATTGATATGCCAGCACATTACTGTAGTTCTAGATTATCAATCATGTATTAGTAGTTGTACCAGAGGTCATTGTCTTAAACTCCAAAAGTCACAAAGTAGGATTAATATTCAGCATAACTTTTTTCTATTAGGATTGTGAATGAGTGGAACGGTTTGCCTGAGAAAGTTGTACAAGTTTGCAAGTACTGTGAATGGGTTTAAGAATGCTTTGGACAAGCACTTTTAAGCATTGTCATCAGGTCTGAGTGTTTGTGTCTTCAGTTTTTTATCCTCTCCTATAGGGTCCTTGATGGGGACTTGAGTATCCCTCCTGATCCTTTTTTCTACTAAACTAAACTATGTATTCATTTATCAAACAACATTTTAAACAATGAAACCTTACCCTGCACTATCCCGACACATCAGGACCAGACTTTGTCCAGAATAGTTTGAAAAATCTGGAAATAAGTTCCAGATAATAAATATTCAATGCCCATGTAGTATTTCTATTCCATACAGGTCTGTATAGTGTTTTACAATGAGAAATACAGCGAAGTTAAGGTCCCACTGTCATAGCTTTTGGCTTTGGATACTAAACAATGGGTGCTTTGTTGATTTCTGATTACAAAACCATATTGATCTGTTCATGGAATTTTAAGTACCAGATTGCAATGGTAATACATGCTGTTATAGTTATGTGTAGTGCTTAATGCTGTGTTTATACAATTCTGAAGAGTTAAATTTCTGGCTCAGTTTTTCCAGAATCCAGATATAACAGTCTGACATCAGGATAAATTTTCCAGGTTTTACAGCACAGTACAATTTAATGAGGTGTGTCACATTTCGTTACTATCAAAACTTTCCCATTTCTTTACGATCAAATGTTATCTACAGTTTCAAACATTAGAGAAAAAACAACGTGTATATATAGTATGTGAGGCTTCAGTTTATTTGACCATAACTGTCCATGAAACGTTCTTAGCTACATATTTAAATAAAAGGTTAGAAGAGTCTGTGAAACCTGTGACAAAACCTTGCAGAATGCAGATTTGATAAGATTTAAGAACCTCACCTGGGGCATTTGTTCAATGCACCCAAAAGCACTGATCATATTCCAAAAGGACTCAAAGAGTTGGGACTACACAGTAATTCGAATTTACCTCTACAGAGTAGTCGATATTGACAAATTTTACAATTCGTCCAAGCCCCTAGTCTCAATTACATCGAAATTGAAAACTAACAAATGCCTCCGCAGTTGACACACACTTCGATATTTGCAAGTGCATCAGGAAAATACAAGCTTGTGTCTAGATCACACTAAAGAGAAAGAGTAGGTAAAATCTACTGCAGAGTAGAATCTGGTTAAAAAAAAAGCAGCTTATTGTTATGAACATCGAGAACTTACAAATATCATGATTGACATTTCATGGTGGAACTCATTAAATTTAAACTGTTCTTATATCATAGGACAAAAGGATGTGAACCGAAATTAATGAAATATATCTGTCTGCTCTAATTACGTTTCACTTTACAAATTATGATACCCATGATCGCTATTTTCCACGTGTTGTGGCAAATTCTCTTCCTAGGATCCCTATGTGAGGCAAATACTTCCTTGTTTTAATAGGGATCAGCATTTTGCTGCAGTAAATTTTTCAATATGCATGTAGTAGTGTACGTATGCATAGCGGTAGCGAGAGGCATAGATGTAATTAAGTCTTCAGTGCGGCAATTTTTATCAGTGACCACTTTGCTGGCTCTGATTGGCTGCGATATCTACCAGCCTCAAGTGGGTCTGCTCTTGGTCCTAGGAGCATCATCTCAATGGGGCACTAGAATGGCTATTTGTTAAACCGTTCTTCATGGCTTTATATGAAGCTCTATGGGTTTTGTATATTATACGGCAATTGCCAACTATCCTCTTAAGCTACCTAATACTGTTAATTATGTACTATAAGTGACTGTGGGTGTATAGCAACAATTTTAGTTGATTGATAATTTCATGATATTTAATGGGGGAAGCCCATAACAATGTCACTAGTGCAAACTACTAGTCACAATTTTTAATTTCAAGTAATGAAGTACTATACACAGTACATTAATTGTTTTATTTCTGTAATTATTTTGTGTTTAAAAATATGTTTGGTCAATTAAATGTTGTGGATGAATCAAAAACATTTTTTACTTGGATATGAAGATTCACATTAATGAAAAAAGACAGTTCAGTGTTTAAGTGTTGTCAATTGCACAGTCTTAGTTTGAATACAGTAATGCTCTGTAGATTGTTAAAATTGCAGGAAAAAATACAGAAAGTTACTTTAACTAAATTTAGTGTGTCTTAATTTGTTACTGCTTTTTTTTATACCAAAAGGAACAAAGAAATTTCTGTATAACAGTATTTGCTTTTGGACTTCCTTGCCAATCACTTTAAAATTACCCACAAAATCATAAAACCTGATTTAGATTTTGGGAGAAACATAGAAGAATCAATAGAATATGGTGCATTATCAACACATTTCTTTTAGTTTCAAGTTAAGCAATGATTAAATCCCATTGCATATTTGGAATTTCATTTTTCTCAGCTAACAAACCTTTTTTTAAAAGTGAGAGACATTGAATGGTCATTTTTTCCTCAAGTACAACATAGGATATGAGATCTGGTTCAATTTTTTTCCGTACTTGTGTATCAAGATATGTATTCACACCAAGCCAGGTCAAGCCTAGTTAGTGTCTTTACTTACTAAATGTTTACTTTAGATAGAGTTAATGTGGATCTGGACCTTTAAAGGGCTCCAGTATAGTCAGTATTGCTAATTTGGGAACACTGCCAATTTCGGACACCCCTAAGAAATGCACGATTTCACCATGACAACCTACAGGAAGAGCCAAATTTCACCAAAAAGTACGAAGCTACAGTTATTTTCTCTCCAAAATGACCCGTGTGCAAGTAAATACTTACATATTTGTCAATAAAATGACGGAGATCTATGAAGTCTGTTATAATTACTGAAAGAGCAAATGCGCCACCAATTTTATCACTAGCGCCACACTGTGGGACTGTGTGTCCGAAATTGGCAATACTCTAGCAAAGAAATACCAGTTCCACAATCACGAAGAATCTTCTTTTGTACAACGTGAAAACAGTTTGCAGGAAAGAAAGTTTGGCCGTGTATCGTTATATAACATACTTCTCCCACCATATCAAGTATATTTTCAGGTGATTTATACCAAATAGATATAGTTTTGGGGTGTTTTAAGGCTTAGGTGTCCGGAATACGAAGTGCCCATGCTATCTCTTTAACTATGCATTGTAGTCAAAAGCTGTAATACAATACCACATCTACTGGTAAAGATTCAGCAATGCATTCTATACATACAGTATGACAAACAAAGTCTTGTATACATGTGTATGTACAGTGGTATACGCACTGTACGGTAACTTCACATACTGTATTATACATGTAGCTGTACTGATGGACATTGTAGTTGCCGTGTTTGAAAATCAAAGTGTCACCACTTATATTTTAATGCAATTTCAATCCATACAGTCTTCATGACACCAGCTGATCTTTAATTGCCAGAAGGAAACATCAATTTTGTAATCTGAGGCAATTTCCTAAATTATTTCATGAATGTACCAGTTGACACTGTATAATGTAATGTATGCAGAAAAGTTAGGGATATTTTTTGCTGTGATTTCAACTGTTTTGATTCAAGACCTCTTCAACTTTATATCATTTTTGGCGGAATCTGATCGAAGAAATGGTGAAATCACACTGTTGTAGGATAAGCCACAGGGCAAAATCAAAGACCTCATTATTACCTTTGACCTCTCAAAGAACATTTGTAGCATTAGCATCACAAAGTTAATGTATACCATCTGGTCATACTCACAAATATATAGCTAGGACAGAAAGGCACGGGAAGTGCTTCAAACGTGCATGCACTTCATGGTCATTATATACATGAACAAAACATTTTAAGAGTACTTTAAGGAGCATTTTAAAGTTTCCCTTGGGTATAGCATACATCTAATGGGAATAGACTTTATGGGGCTCTCCTCTCTTGGAATGTGGAACAAGATATGTATTAAATATTGCATTAAATATACAGGTATATACTGTAGTAACTGTACTGTACCTGTATAAGATATCAGCAGTGTTTTAATAATATTTATGCAATACACTGTCTCTTATATGCTAAATCAATGTCAAGAACAAAAGTAAACAATAATGTTGTTTCCTAACATTTGTTAGATCAACAGGTGTATGTTGAATCAATATGATTGTATAGCTTCTGATATCAGTCAAATATTTACATGTTGATCTAAAGACAGATTAGAACCGTCAAGCTATATTTTAATCAGGTATACGGATCAGTTGACTCTTAATAGAACTTGTGCTGAGAAGATTGCATAAGAAGAGCACATGTCGAACAGTACAAGTGAAGAGGGATATTGCAAGAGCTTTTGGAAAAGAGCAAATCTGGGGTTAATGAACATTTGTATAGCAACAAATGTGCTTCTTCTGCTACTACTAGGCCTATGTTAATTAATTCACTCACTGAAGGATGTTAGATACCATGGAAGGCTATGTCTCAATCTCACCATCCTAAAAGCTAAAAGGGTTACGAGGAGATTTAATTCAGGTTTACAAAATTGTCTATGGTTTTGGCAACATATAAGTTAGCCTTGTGACTAATTCAGCATTTCCAATGGTAGGAGTACTAGCCTAAACATGGTCATTGTTTCAAATTGTATAAAGTTTGATTAAGCATTCATAACAATGGGTTGTGAAGGAATGGCCAATTATTTAGTTGAGTGGTATGTGTCAATAGACCTAGGAATGTAACCTTTAGGTAAGTGTTTTGAGAACAGCAACAGGGCATCAGGTTCCTTTGCTAAGTTTTCCTCTTTTAATACAGCTATAGATTGCAAAGCCACCAGAGAGATGTATCGTAGCATTCGGATGGACTTATGTACAGTCGACTATTTTCTCCACTCCGCATCTGAGCATCCACGTTCTCACATTAATGTCTTGGACTTAGTTTTTCCACTCCTTATATGAGCATCCGTGGATCCACTTCAGAATATTAGACTTGGATTCTTTTAATATATGCATGAACAAACAATTCCAACATCACAATACTGGGTCATTCTCAAAATTAAAGTTTTCTGTATACTCAGATTTCCCACTCTGCATCCAAGCATCCATTCCAGCATAATAGGCTTGGACTTTGCCTAGATTCATTTAATTTTGATAACTTGGAATGTGATGGCAACAGGGGTGTACAGTATAGAGTGCAGTGATATCGACTGGGCATTCGCGCATCCGGATGTTAGGATAGGCCATGTGGCCCTGCATTCTATAGTTACTCCCCCTTTTTCTTCCATCTTATTGATCATTGATGGGGGCTATTTGTCCTACTTGATTCTTTTCTTTCCTACTAGCCTACTTATTAACCTCATCACAGGTGACAGAAATCTGACATGTCACATACATGAAATAAATTCTATTACTAGGGGCCCAGGTTGGGCCGTTACTGTCAAAGACAGGTACTATCGGTGACGGCCTCACAGTAATATGAGAATATTATTACTGTGTGGCAATCATTGACAAGGTTTTAAATGCTAACTGTTACTGATTTAGTCCTATTTTGTTAGCCGTTACCTGGCCTAACTAGTTCAACTGGAGCCTGGCTCTAAGTTTAACGTAGTCAGGACAGTAGTATGCGTCTTTATTACTAATACAAAGCCTATACTGTTTGTTAAGTGTTACTGTGACAGTTTGACTAGGAATAAGTATAGTCAGTATTGCTAATTTCGGAACACTGCCAATTTCGGACACCCCTAAGAAATGCACGATTTCACCATGACAACCTACAGGAAGAGCCAAATTTCACCAAAAAGTACGAAATGACCCGTGTGCAAGTAAATACTTACATATTTGTCAATAAAATGACGGAGATCTATGAAGTCTGTTATAATTACTGAAAGAGCAAATGCGCCACCAATTTTATCACCAGCGCCACACTGTGGGACTATGTGTCCGAAATTAGCAATACTCTAGCAAAGAAATACCAGTTCCACAATCACGAAGAATCTTCTTTTTACAACGTGAAAACAGTTTGCAGGAAAGAAAGTTTGGCCGTGTATCTTAATATAACACACTTCTCCCACCATATCTAGTATATTTTCAGGTGATTTATACCAGAAGATATAGTTTTGGGGTGTTTTAAGGCTTAGGTGTCCGAAATTGTCAGTGTCCATGCTACGAGAGAAGGCATTCATATATTTTCCGTGCACTTTGGAAGTACACACAAAATTAGCATAAGTAACCTTGCAATCGTAACCCCTCCATTAATAAAACTTAAAGTTAGATGCGACCGCTTAAAGAAACTTGAAAAAAGTTTGATGGGCTACTGGCCGTGATCGATATCTAAAGACAATCTAAAGTAGGCCTAGGCCTCAAGTTACGTCTTCACCATAGCAGAAGGAATGGGAACTTGAAGTCGAAGACATCAATGTTGTAGAATACTTACCGATTTACGAACAATTTTATATCAATGTAAATCCAAGCGCTTTTATGGAATAGATACGATTTTCAAGGCAAAATATGAGAAGCAAAATAGTCCAATCAGAACAACTGAGTGACTGCTGTACTGTTCGTTACTCTTCAATACAATGAATACTCCGATCACAATGTTTGTTTCACTGCACTGTACACTGTTTACCGTATTGCAACATGCGCAAACACACCGTACACCAACACACACTATAAACAACATGTAGGTGCGAATGCAGTTATTGTGCTGGAAAGCACTTCAAATTGTTGCTACGATGGAGCGCCATTGTAGACATGCGCCAACGTCATCGCATCTGCGTTGTTCGAAGTTGATGCGTGGGAGATCTTGAGGAGTTTAAAGTGAATCACTGCTAGAGATTTATAAGATGTCATATCATCTCGAGTGTATAACCTGGCAAGGCGTGGACGTAAACCGGCAGAATGACTCCACTCCGGGGTGACACGTCTTGCTCAGGTGATGGAACGTATAAACGAAGTTGGGCCAATGGTGTATGCAAATGTGGAGGGCACTGGGGGGGGGGGGGGATGTCTCCGACTGCCATCGTCATTCTGGGGAAACGGTTCTGCAGGGGGTTGTTACGTTCAGTCTATAGACCACTGCTATGGGTGTACCAAACATAAACTCAAATGTATTTATTGACACAACTATGTATATGGAGCTATACCCAATCTATTCTCTACGTATATATGCATCAGAATCCACCATTTGGCGTCCATTTTACCCCAGATTCTTTACAGGAGAATCTACTTAAATAACCCCCAAGGCAGGGCCAACCCTCCTTTACAACATCCTTCACTCGCATGTGCACGCATGGCCTTCCCTTGTAGGGTCAGCATATAGTAAATCAGTCAGGCAATTTTAGAACCCCCCCCCCCCCATCCCACCATGAATCCTGCACATGCCACTGAACCATAACACTAGGGAAGAGGAGAGGAGAAGAGTGCTACACATTTGCATTATCGGATAATCACCGGGACTGGTCGGAGGTGGGTGAGGAAGGTACTCAAATAGTTGGGGAAAATTAACGTGCATCTTTCTCATAGAAGTAAGACATATAACATATTATAGGCCCTAATAATAATATAATAAGAATATAAATAATAATAATAAGCAGAGATTTGATATATCCTTTATACGCGTGGAAGGAGACTTGGAGAAGCATAAAACTTACACAATGTACAAAGTCAGCTTTCATTGAATACAGTGCTTGAAGTTACTGTGTTTCTGTTCGTTAATTTATATTCATTACAAAAGAGCCGTTGTTTTCAAATGTTATTCGCTGAAAAGTGAAAGTATTTAGCTAATAGCTTGTATGCTATTGATCAAATAAACACTGCACTTTTGCTTTCAACCTGAAAGTAAACAAGGCAATCCAGCAAAGGAAAAATCAAACAAACTTAATACATTTTATTAGATCCTGTCATGGCACTATGCCACCTCATGACAAATTTGTCGTACGCCCGTGCTCATCTTGTAAAGCATAACTTGTGTTATCTTATTGTAAAGATATTGCTTTGACTCTACTACCAAGAGAGCGTATATACTATCAGTGCCGGATTGAGACCTTGGGGGGGGGGGGGGGGGGGGGGTACTTCGGGTTTGGTGGGCCCCTCGTACACAGAAATTGATATACACGACAAATGACAAAATTTACACATCAAAGTTACTTTATTGCGTGTAATAGGAACTCACAAGTTATACCATATTGAAAAATGTTAAATGAGTTATATATATGAATTAAATACATGTATACATGTAAATATATGCCAGCAAAACTCCAAGTAGATTTTAGGTCAGACAAATTACAAATTTAAATAAACAATATTTTAATAAAAAAAACGTTTATTAATTATTATATTTTTGTATAGAGGGGGCCCTCTGGAAGGGGGCCTGCAGTGGGCAATTTCCCTTTTTTGCCCCTATAAATCTGGCACTGTATACGATTACTATGCGCTGGCATTTTTATGCCATCACATAAAGGGATAATGCAGTGAGAATATATGATGATATGCTTGGCAAAATCTCTGTTCACAAAGTTTCCATGGTGATATGAGAAAGTCTTCACCAGGGGCGCAATAACAAGTTTTGTACTGGGAGGGGACGGGCGGGGCTACTATGTTATGTCAACCACGGGGAGCGGTCTAAGGGGTGGGATAGCACTCCACTTATACGTTAGGTAAAATGGAGGGTGCTAAAATGGTGCTATATTTTGCAACTCTGTAAATGAAATTTCGACTGTTTAGGTTGTACCGCGCAAGTTATATATGTATTGTACACTATGACTTTTGTGTAATCATTCTGTCAGTAAGTATTTGGTAGGGGCTCAATCATTCCCCTGACTTTATTCTTTGGCGGAGAGGGGGGTGTTGTAAAGCCCCTCCCCAGAAGTATACGTGGTTGCACCATCTGATGAGAAGAGTCGTTTTATGTCTTCCGAGGATGAGAAAATGACAAATGATGATTTCGATGATGGTGTCACTACCGAACTATATAGCCTATGTGAGAATCATTTAAATCTTTCGAACATGAGAGAAAATATCGAGGATTTTTACAACAGATTTTTGAATTGATTGTGGTTACCGTTTCGATGGCTTTGAGCTTATTTTCAACCAATTTCTTTTCCAAATATTGAAATCATTGAATATTTTTGTCCTCTAGCTTGCTTTTTGAAAGGGAATAGTATCAACATGAAACCGTGTCACCGGTTGCATTGCTTTAAATAAACTTATTTAAATATTCGACTCTCGAGATCTTATATCAGATGCCCTGTATTATGTAAATTTTTAGCATTATCTGATTTTTTTTTATAGTTCGGATTGCTAATGCCTGAAGTTAGTCACCCAACAACGACTGTGCAAATTTCTCTAATACATTTTTTTTAGTATTGCTACATGAGCGTTATCAGAATGACCTTTGGGACTATTTCTCTCCCACTCCCCACCCAGAGCCCCTCTCCCCCTCTCCGTCCTGCTTTCAGATAAGAAGGTGGAAATTATGTTGACCAATGACATAGCTCCACTCCTCCACTTCTTAATTCGTAAGAAATACAGTGTTTGGCGTCCATTAAACGTGTATGCATTTCCAAAGCATTGGTTTTCTTGAAATTTGATAGAATCATGCCATAGTCCACGGGTGGAACCTGTTTTCCAGGAAAGCTCTTTCCTTGTCAATGAAATATCCATCCGTTCGTTTTCTTGGATGGGCTTAGTATTACAATTGTATTTCCTTGATTTCGCAACAACAGTTTACGGGGGAAAGCACAGCCATATGGGTCTGGCGCAGAGCCATATAAAAGAGGGGGCTATATCAGATTGTACGTATAAATAATGTGCACACGACGGTTCTTGTAGTAGTGTGTACGGACAGAAGTTTTTAAAAAAAATTATCCCTACTGGATGAAACGTCATTTAGTGAATTTTCATGAACAGTCAAGTTCATTATATGCAGTGGCGGAGCGTCCATACAGTCGGGGGGGGGGGGGGGGGGGGGGGGGGGCAGATGCCCCCCCTGA
>KN896425.1:10497-21582 GCA_000934455.1 Apostichopus parvimensis
CGCCCTTTTCAGCTCTTTACCACTTTTTACTTATTCGCGATTATTGACTTTTTTATTGCGCTCTCATCTACTTATTGACATTTGTCACATTTTGTTGGTGTTATTTGGCGATGACACCTATTTATTCTTCGTTTATCTGCAAATTAGCCAAGCCCGGAAAGGGTCTTTTCCGGCGATCTAGGGAGTATCTTTACTCAAAATTTTTTTGTACGCTCCGCGCCAACCAGTGGTGGCGCTCCGCTTAGATAGTGTCGAAAGCGCCCAACAGACCATTCTCGCCCCTCCTGACCAATACCCCTAGCTCCGCCACTGATTATATAAGTAATAAAAATTCTCTTGAGTATGCTTTCTCTGAACGTTTAATAGGGTGTATGTTAATTCTTAGTGTTAGCTTTGGGGAGAAATAAACCCTCAATGTATTTTGCCTTTACAGTGACATTTAAATGTCAAATTCAGCCCTTCTCTATATCGGGGGGGGGGGGGGGGGAGGAGGATCAAAGCTTCTTGGAAAGTAGGCTACTATGAAAACTTCTAGCAACTTTAGTGTGCTCAAATTTCGAGCCAAATATTTTTAGCATTTTTAGTCTAAGCTGTTGCTAAGGCTTTGAATGTTTGGAATATTTAAAGGCATGCCATCCATAATTTTGTAGCAATCCTTGTCTTCACATATTTTCTTGAAGAAATATTGCCGACCACAGCTGATTTTCGAACTTTGACTTCTGTTGACCTTAAATGCTAATGAAGCTATGTATTTTGCTACTCGCCAGTGTGGACCCACGTAATAGTTATTGACGTCAATCAGAGCTTTACATAAAGTTCTCAGGTTTTGAACTCTGGAGACCTTTAACCTCTATGAAAGCCAAAAAATAAACCTTGCAGTAAGATGGAGTCACATACCAAGCATGAAATGAATCCAAAATGTATTATTCTTTCAAGCCAAAACATGTTCACAAACAGCCTAGTATACTATCACAAAAACTGGCCACATGAGAGGAAGGGGGGGGGGGGGGGGTTGGAGGGAATCTATAGGTTTGGAGCCTGGGGTCAATTAGGGGTGGGGGCACATAGGGAGCAAGGGATAAAGAAAGAATGAATTTGCATCTTCAAAATATATTTTATGGTAGTCAGTATTGCCCCCAATTATGATAGAAGTTCAGAGAATGGTCACTTATTCTTGGATTTCAACAAGCAATCAATTATCTCCAGGCTTCATTGAGACATGTGTAAATGTCTAATTGAACCCTGCTCTGTGTCTGGATATCATTCAAAGCATCACAGCTTCTAGGAGAGTACTTTTGAAAACTTAATTAATTGCAGCGATTCTCAACATGCTAAACTTTCGGGGCCAATAGTGACGAGCTTTAAAGGAAATATGATGCCCCTGGACATAGATTCAAGAAATCTAAGATTAAGACTTAAATAAACGTGTACAAGATAGTTAGATAAATTTTCAACTCCCTTTATTGAAATGTTTTTCCTTACATACAACTCCTTTTCGCAGGGAGTTTAAATGTCAAGTAACTTGCAAACAATGTCAATTATTTAATAACAAACAAGGAAAATTAAGTATGAGGTGTATTTCTCTGTTTGAGGGGGGGTGGGGGAGGTGGGAGGGGGGAGTTTCTCCACCGTCATTTTCTTCGCTGTCATATTTTCATTTCTTTATAATACAGTTAATGCAATGAAGGCCTACTAAAACAAAACCCTTTTTTCCCCTCTTTTTGCAATGATAGTGCTAAGTGATACTTTTTTTTCTTACAAATATTTTGACAGGTGCAAAAACTTTTAAACTGATTCATTACAAATTCAATACCGCATACACTGTTATATAAAGATATATAATGACACCAGCAGAATCTATCTGCATTTCCTCCTTGCCGCAACAAAAGTACCTTTTTTTCGTTACAAAAAATGATTACAACTGAAGATAACTGATGGCAAAACATGACTTATAATGACATTCTTGTAAACCCAAACGGGAAATTTAAATTAAACAGAAATAGAGTAGAAGATGTTAAAAAATATATATATAAATACAAACAGAATAGCTAATGTTGTTATGAATTTCCAGATATTCAATATGATGGGTTTTTTTACAAGAAACTATGTTAGGTTAGCTTAAACCTCAACCTTTGTTGCAAGTTCCTCTCACCTCCTCGCCAGGCCACCCTCCCCTTCTCAGGCCATCTTCCCCTCCCGAGGCCACCATCCCACCCTAGGACCTCCTTTTTGTCCCCTAAATATGTTATATGATACAAAAGTGTATGTCTTTTAATATTCCCCGCCCCCCTGTCCCTTCATCTCACTTAGCTCAGTATACAGCGATTGCTACAGTTTTGTATATCATACACCTCGCCAAATATAATGGTTCTATTTACACACAACTTATAACAATGAACAGATCATATTTCTTAAATAAACAGCTAATGTAAACAAATTTATAAAATAGACAGAAGAAAAAGGAATATTATTTAAACCTTTCTTAATTTAATATCAAATAAAAATTGAAAACTTTTGCATTTTCATTTCAAGTTATAATACAAAAAAAAACAAAAAAACAAAATTTCTTCATCAAAGTAAATGAATGGGAAAATAGAATCTAACCCTACACATATCTTGAAAAAGAGACAATCGGGGGCGCTCCAGCCACGCCCGAAAAATTAATAGAGGGCGCCACCACATCGGTCCTATGCTGGTTCCACCAAACGTGACAAGCACAAATTCGTCAGGCTTGCAGCTTGAGCACATTGACGTGATTTCACACGATATAATTCTAATTCAGAGGTTGTTAAGCAGTACAGACATTTTGAGGACCGGTATGACAGCGCAGTCTTTTGACCTGCTGGACAGTCCCGTTCTTTAACCGATATCTGTACCAGTCAATATCCAAATTTTACTGACTCAAGTCAAGTGGTTGACTTGAGGCACTGTATGATTCTCTATGGAGAAAACACATAAACCCCCAAGAATCATGAACATGAGTAGAGAAAAAGACTTGTGAACTTGTTTAAGTCATTTCACTTTTTCCAATTTCGTGACTCACGTCGTGAATCGCTACGACAATGGTAATTTGCCGATAATGGACGCAGTTTAATCTTGGTGGAAACTGACTGACAATACTTAGACAGTCAGAAGGTCATGAGGGCTGGCCTAAAAGTTCTGACTCTCCAAGTTATCTTGACCTTCGTGCAAGTTCAGATTAGAGATTAAAAATAGATATTGACTCAGTGAGGAACAAATGTCTCACTTCTCACCTTGGTATCTTTCCTTCAATAACCATTTTAAGGCTTCTTTTTATACTAAATCGGTTTAACTTTCTTTACACACAAGGCACAGGTAGAATATAAAATGCATTCTTAAAAAAAATTGAAAGTATATGATGCTATTACAGGGAGTTGGCAAATTTCAACATAGGTACAAGTTATTGACTCGATTGATAGACTGATCGCCCGAATGATTGAATTCCACTTTAGTCATTGGTCTGTACACTTAGATGGACAACCATCAAAGGGCAAAATTCTTTAGAAATCTGGCCGAATATTCACCCTTAAGTTATTAGCCGTCGAATGCTTTCGATAATTAACTGTGCTGGGCTTTTATCATTCATTTCAATTTGGAATTCTTTACAAGAAGGAATACCTTACTTTATGTAGAAAGGCAAAACCTGAATTAGCAGATTCATATCAATAGAATCTGGTCATCGACATTCTTTCCTCTTCTTAATATACCATTATATACAATTTGTAGTTACCTGCAACTAAGGTAAGTTATATGATAGATACACTGTGATAATTTTTGCAAAATATTTGTTTTTAATCTATGCTAAATCAGTTCATGAAAGAAAAAAAAACATTCCTTTACATTTCATCTACTAATTTTTGCTAAATTATTTAGCAAAACTATAACATAAATTACGATACACAAAAATTAACAGTTGCACAGTGAATTACATCCATCCAAGGATGAATCAGGAGAGTTTGGACTAAAGATGGCTGCATAAAGTCCAATTGAACATGCTTTACATTTCATCTACCAAGTTTTGCTAACAGCAAAACGATAACATAAATTACGATACAAAACAATTAACAGTTGCACAGTAAATAACATCCATCCAAGGATGAATCAGGAGAGTGTGGACTAAAGATGGCTGCACAATGTCCAACTGAATGTGACCTGACTCAACAAGAACTTGACAAGCAATGTTTTCCTAAACGGCAAGCAGCGACGGTCATGTAGCTTGGGTCAGCTCAAGACTGCAGCTGTCCAGTTTCATGAAACGTCACCCATGAATAAGAAATTATTTTGCATATGCCCTAATTGAACACAATTATTGGTACTTAATTGTGTGCTTTATCAGCCTTGCAGTGTACCTACAGGTAGGTTCAGTTATACAACAATGGGTCTTGAACTAATATTATGACCATTGAAATCTTGTCAAAACAGTCGAGTTCAGTCATGTCTTTTATAAGTTTCCGATTGGCCAATGTGCAGCTGGATTTGAGTGTTGTGAGAATGAGGTTTGGTTGACATATTTACCAACACACATTAAAAGTAATTAATGTAACAACACCAGTTGTAATTATGCAAATTAGCAAAGCCATATCATAAAACAAAAAAACAAATTAACTGGTGTGGTTACGTTTATCCATTGAGATGATGCAGGGAAAGTGCTGATTAAGATAGATTATAGTACTAGATGAGTGAAAGTTGTAAACATATCACCAACACACAGTAAATGTTATTAATAAATGCAAATCATAACAAGTGCAATTATCTAAATAGCAAAGCCATTACATAAATGATTGTCAATTAAAAAATACATCAATTAACCGGTGTGATAACTCATATCCACTGATAAAGCAGTAAAGTGCTGCCTAACATACTGTAGATTGTGGCTGCTAGAAGAATGAGGTATTTCTTCATATTTCCAACACATAGTAACCTTAATTAAAGTTTATAATTACAAATTGCAATGGTATGATGCAAGAACCTCTGCTAAAAACATGAAATTCAATATTTCTCAAATTTTTTGCATTGAAATTCATCACAGTCCGTAGAAATGTTAATGTCACTGTGAGGGCTTACAGGTCCGATTCCTACTTGTACACTTGTGAAATCGTAAACTGGTGTTAGCTCCATATACAAATAAACATAGCAACTTACAAGTGTTTTTTTTCCCCCATTCAATTTACATCTACAAAACAATTTTTTATATTGGAATGTCTGCTTTGGCCATACATCATAACAGTCTCCAGTTCCAGAGGACGACAACAATTGTCCAAAAATATGTAGATTTGTAGAAACTTATAATAGACTTATTTTTCATAGTACTTGCTAATGATGAAACAGAGATTTGTAAAATGCTGTGACATGTGACCATTACATAGACTTGACTTTCCAGTTGTTCTTTTCATTTAAAAAGGCAAGGTTGTCATTAATGTTGTTGACAAAGCACATCACTTCAGAGCATTGTTAATACAATGTGTCGTTGTCAAGGAATTTCTAAAAAGCTTCAAAGTAATCGTACCTGATGAAGCGGCCTGTGAATCACATGACTTGAAGATGAAAAGCATTTAACCGAATCTCGAGTATGTCATGGAGAGGGTATTACATCCGGAGAGAGAGAGAGAGGGCGATGTTTCTCCATCTCCATCGGTAACACCTCCATGCACCTGGTGGCGCAACCACCATTTTTGGGATGAGTGGATAAAATGTTATGTCATCCAGGAAAGGAGTTTCTCATCCCTCCTCTGAGAAATTTTGGTAAAACAGAGCAGGCTTAGATGCAAAGTGGTGCCATAATGTGCAGGTTTTGAAAAGTATTTTAGGTTGCACCATATATGATACATGTTATAATATTTACATGCTTTTTACACTAGCAATTTTGTGCTATAGTCTGTCATTCAGTGGATGAAATGAGGGTGGGGGGAGGGGGTGAGGGATCAACAACTGTTGAAATGCCACTTGTCCTTGACAAATTTGTAATACATGGTAATGAGACATGTAATTTGGGGCCATATCTATTGAGCTTTTCACGTCTTCTGAAGGGCTGACCTAACGATCTTTGTGATGGTCAAGCCACTGTGAATTGTAATCCTCTCATCTTTGAAGGGTCATTCCTCAACCATAAATGAAGTTTAAAATACAGAGCATACCTGGCCTGCTAGAAGTGGCATTTTAATGGTTTCCTAGATTATGATCATATGTTCGTGCAAGCTCACAGTCACACATTAAGTAGTATTATTGATGTGAATCGAAAAAGTTAGATTGGGAACTTTCTTTAAATTTAAGAAGAGAGAGAGTACATCAGTGTACGGGCATTGGAGGAATGAAATTTGAATATGTTAATAATTTTCCAAAAAACCAAGTAAATTGATCAATTTAATTGAATCAATGTAATATTTCGGTTGCAAAATGTTGGGCAACTCAGACCAGAAATGAACTATTTCAAATTGTGTTAAAATAAGATGTTGTAACTTGTAACTGAATGAGCCATGTGTTATCAATTCCTCTATTTATTTCAAATTATTAATAACTTGATGTAAAAAAAATCATAATTTTTTTGAGAGATATTGATTTTCTGAAATTTTGATTAGTAATTCATTTTCACAGATAATCGAGAAATTACTCTGATATTTTAAAATTCCAAAATTAATAAGTCTGTTGCAAATGGCGATTACATCTTCAGACAGATCTTGAAGTTCTGAACTTGTACAGTTACGGTACGGTACATTACTGAGACCATTTCCATGACAGAAGTAGCAATAATCTCTCCCACCGAATCAAAATAAACTTCTCTTATTACTATTACCAGACTAATGCTATTTTGATAATATTGGAACATAATCAACAAATGCACCTGTTGACTTCTACTATCCTATCGTCTTTGTACAAGTTGTTCCAAAACCATACCAAACAGATATTCCATTCTTCCTGAAAATTCTCACTCACGATCCGCGAAATAACTTCCATTCAGTCTCCACCTCGTCAGTCTGTCTTCAATTTCTCTTGTTCCTAAACCAATTTCTGCTGTAAAAGCCCAAAAAAAAACACAATTAGGAAACATGAACATTACATAAATAAATGGATATTGTAACTCATTACACTGACTTTTAAAAAAATGCTTCTTATATTCCTTTGAACAAAGTTGACTTTCAACTGAAGCCCAGGTCTTGAAATAACAAGAGGGGCACAGCAACACTTTGATGCTGAAACTTGTGTTGGTGTTTCGTTGCAATTTTTCAGCTTCAATTGGCACCAAGACATTTTTGAGAAAAAACCTATACAAATAAAAGAAAACAGGAACAATCCATGAAACAGTTTGTAATATCCGTACGTCTAGAAAATTATGTATCCCGCAGCTGCTTAATAGCTGTTCTCTGGTGCAAACATCTCTGAAGTTTTGATTTGCTTGTGACTATTTTGGAGATGCTGATTCAGCAACTTTACCAACAGTGCCGTCGGCAAAATGCGAACCCTGAATTAAGCTGTCGAAACAACGATGTTTAGTGCATCACAGAATAGATGACTGAGTGCTTTTTGGTGGAAAATGCAACAGAAAGCCACCGAAACCACAGAGTAGCCCGTAGAGATGTGCCCTACCTTATCACCACATATATAAGAATATTCAAAACATTTAGCCACTTTTGGAGAGATATCCTGAATGACAAAAACTGTTTACTAAGTTGTGAAGTTATAGCCTGATTCAAGGATGACCTACATGCCTTCAATTCTATATAAAAGAGATTGTGTGATGTTACTGGTTTTGTAAAATTTTGAAAGTTTTGAAAAATGCAACAGAACTGATTAACATCCATACTTTGAAATAAACATTCAGCTGTTTAGAATGTAAACAAGTATATGAATTCAAAAAGCACCTAGTAGGTACAAGCTGTATTGTTCGAGACTCAATACCCTGTGTATTTGGTTCACCGAGTAGTGCTTTAACACTTGTTACCTTTTCACGTTTGACAGCTAATAAGGGCATAACCTACCACAATTACAATGCAGTTATAATTCACTCAAAGTTTATTTCACCTTTGCTAAACAAGTTGAAAAACCAATGTGAGTTACATCTGATTTCATCTGCCAAACTCCAATTTTTAACCACAACCATTGGGGCTGCAATACCTCTTGTGACATGTTAGCATTCATCAATTAATTCGAATCTAAGAGAAGCAATTAAGAATAGAAACAATTTACTCACCATTAATCACTGGCTTATGTTTCACCGGATGCATTTTGTAGAACATTGGACTCTGTCATGTTGGTTTCTTCCTCTGATGGAGCTAATATTTCTCCTATTTCTTCTTGACCCACTACTGTTTCCTGTGTTACTTCCACGGTTATGGCTTCATCCGGCTTGGGTTGATTTTTTGCTTGGGTTACACTATCCCCTTCTATAACAATGTCTGCAGGAGGGTCAGGGACGGAACCTGCAGCGCTCTCGTTGATCTCCTCCACCACGACGTCACCCTGCATGAGTGGAACGTTTCCGGGTCCATCGAATCCAGCGCTTTCACTGGATTCAGCGATGATGGTACCTTGTTTGGGGTCGTCGATAACGACAGCTCCTTCAATGACTTCCACCACTGTGGACTCACCCATTGCAGTTGGCATTTGGTCTACCTCAGAAACAGAGAGGACTTCTGGTGTTGAAGAGTCTTGGCCTGAGGCAACGTCAATATTAGAACTTAGAGCCTGAGGTATTGTGGTTATCTGAATGTTCTCAGGACTAACCTCCTTCGCCTGGCTTCCATCCTCAGAGGTGAGAGTTACTTTGTAAGTGAAGTGTTCGGGTTCGTCCGCAGGGACTGCCGCCTCCGATGCGCTGTTGTCCGCCTCCTTTTCGCTTGCAGCTTCGACGGGTGCATGTTCTTGCTGTTGACCGTCCTGGTGGCCCTGTGGCTGCTCCACAGTCCCAGTCGTTACGGTTACATCTTCTATTGGCGGCTTGTTGTCTCCCGGGCCTACCTCCGTGACTTGGATCTGTTGCATTACCTGCTCGGCTGATATGTCGTGATAAACTGGACCGTCAACCTCCACCACATCCGTCACCTCCACTATTTCTTCCTTGGCATCCTTGGCAGGGACGACGGAGACCTCACCTGTGTCAGAGATGTGAATCAGAGGCAATATCTCTTCCCTGCCATCGTTACTTGTGTGTTTCTCGGCGCCGGCCATGGTCAACTGCTCCAGCACCCCAGAGGCAGGTGTCGAGTTGCTGAGAGAGACCGGGGTCTGATGTACTGCGATGTTAGACTGAGATACGTCCCGCTTCTCCCCAGGCGTGACACGTATCACGTTGACCACCGTGGGTTGCCTGGTATTCTTCGATACTGGGACGACATTCACTATCGTCGTCTTCTGGTTGAAACCCGGAGCAGAGGCCGACGTTACAGAAGTGTCAAAGGTCGAGGGGAAGCTGTTGCATGCCACAGGATATTGCTGACTCTGGCCGACTTCTGAAGCAGAGACAATTTCCACCGTGGTCGCCACCTCTCCACCGTCATGCACCTGAGCGGTAGTAAGCGTGTCCAGTCCTCCCGCAGTCGGGAGCTCAGACGACGTCACCACCACAGTGTTCTCTGTCCCTGTCACGGGAATGCTAGTGCCGACCGGGTTTGCAGTCTCGGTCCTGTAAGTAGCGATGTCGGTAGCCATAGTGAGAGCCACATTGATGACGTCTCTCGGGACAGACGAAAGATCACCGGAGAAGACTACTTCCGAGGGATCAAACTCATCCTTGACCTCCACAGTCACCATCTCCCCATCGTGGGTGACCTCTGTCTCGATGATCTCAGACTGGTCCACCACGTGCTCTACGTAACTGACCGTCACCTCCTCCTCAGCCACGGGGACGTCCTGTACGGGAATGATCTTCCCGTAGACCTCCTCGTACAGCTGCTTCCACTCTCGGAATTCGTCCGTCTCGTCCCCGCTCTCTTTGGCCAAAAGCTGACGGTGAAACTGTTCCTTCCTGTCCTTCTCCAGTCTGCTCTCAAACAACTCCAGGCTGATGATCGACTGGGCGGGTCTGAGAGCAGCGATACGATTGGCTTCCTCCAGTTCCCTCTCCTTTCGGAGTTTGTCCAGAAGGAGGTCCTCGATCACGTCCTTGCTGACTGGATAGATTCCAACCTTCCTGAAATTCCTGATGATGACCTCGGGCTGGTCGAGCTGCGGCCAGGCTTTGCCCACGATCCGTGCGGCGTTTTTGGCGGAGACCGGTACCAACGGGTGTGATTTGTTCCACATCGCAGCCTCCCGGTCCCACGCTACCCTCAGCATGTCCTCAGGAATCGGGCAGACAATGTCCGCAATCGACGGGAGTATTCTGAACATGTGCACGTCATTCTGCTGGGCGGTTACGAAGACGTCCACGTCTATGTGCCCCTCAGGGCAATCGAGGAGAAGCGCCACCGGTCTCTCCGGACCGACGTTGGGTAGGAAATGATTCTCCAACCAATCGCTGTACATCGTCTTGGACGCACTGCCCATCTGAGTGAACAGTTGGCCGGACGAAAGAGGTGAACCCACCAGAGGATCCCACGTCGACGGAACACAATGACCCCTGAACACGAAGAACGGCGGAATGACGTGGCCGGCCGCATTACCACTCACAATACAGGTGCAAACTTTATCTCTGACCACAGAAGCAATGTCCACGGTGCCATTGGAGGAGGCAGAGTGACCGCTACTGGTGGATAGATCGATGGCCACAAAGTGCCAAATCTTTTCTGGTCTGTCGATGATGTCGAGACATCTGAGAAAAGTGTCTAACTCACCATACCAGCCTTTGAGTACTGACTCTGTGTATTTGTGGCTTCTTGTCATCATCATACTTGACACGGTCTTGACCTTGGGGTTTCTACGGACAAAGGCTTTATACCAACTCATCGAGGGCTTGTCGTCTGTGAAGGGATTATCACGTTTATCCTGCTTCAAAAAGTTTTGCACCGTGTTTCGTAGACTTCCAGATGAAACTGGGAAGCCTCTCTCTGACATTGTATTTATCCATGTGGTAAGTTTATCTTCCTCTGCTCTGGACAGGACGGGTGGTGGACCATTTCTGCCATCGATTCT
>KN896430.1:0-16166 GCA_000934455.1 Apostichopus parvimensis
ATACAACCTGTCATGGAAGATTCATTTCGTAACTCAACTGTTGTCGTTTTGCCTGTTAACCCCTGCAAAAGACACACAAGCGAATTCCTTGACTTAAACTTTTCCCTTTTCGACATATCCATACTGCTAGGAATAAGTATCAAAAGAGTACAAGTGAATTTTAGCTGTAAACGTTTGAATCTTCTTTTCGCATGACAACACTCACCAAATCCGGCATGCATTAACGCCTGTGGACCTAATACGCGAAACTCCGAACTTGTAATGAAACACCGTGTACAATGTAGTTATACTAATGTTAACTTCGGAAAACGGGAAACCGACTACGGCAAGTCGCAATGTTTACAACTTTATCCATGTGGCCATGGTAAAGATTGCATTATATGACATCGACCGAATCATTTATCAGGTGGTTGTTGTGGTATTATGAAGGCGAAAAAAGGTTTCTGTCACTGTCAGGATAAGTAAGTCATCGGACATCGGCGATAAAGTGTTACGGGCAAGTCATGAGATCGTACAGCGTACAACAACGATTTTGTGTTGGTACTTTGCAATCGACTACTGTACCTAGGCTAGGCCTTAGTGCTACTAGAACTAGCCTATACCTAGTAATGTATAGTAAACCAACAGTAGGCGATACAAAGTTAGGCTTCATCTGACATGAGTCCTATTAAGCACCAACAAATGTTACAGCTAGGCTAAGATGTAATGATAGTACTTAATTGGTAGCAATGGACTTATAAGTGACGTATACCTGCTGTACAAGGGCAACAGAAGAATGTTCAATCTAGTGCCAGTGGGAGGGGGTCATAACTGTTGGATGGACAGTGGTATATGTGACTTTTGTTTTGAGTGTGGAAACAGCAAAATATCATACCTTTCCATCAAACGATTCATCAATGCATTCCATACCACCATTTGGATTAGGCCTATTTGAATGTTTTTCAACATCAGGGCACTTTTTAATTTGCTTTCCTTAATTCTTCAACAACAGGGACAGTTTGTAAGTAACCATTTTATATTTACTGTGCAAACAAAAAAGCGCTTACATTACAAAATAGTATCATCAATACAAAATAGCAAAGGAGTATCATTTCCTACCAAATTAGGAGAACTATTGCAATTTATGGAAAAGGGCACCATTTAGAGTTACATACATCAAAAGAATTTCTAGTTTGTAAATCTTGTCAAAACCTTAATTCCGCCAAAAGGCATTCATTTAATATTTTTCACAATTTGTTTCAGGAAATGTCTTTCAAGGAGAGTCTGGAAGATGCAACAACACATTTTCTTCGATCACAGTTTACTGACTGTTTTAGCATGTTGCAGGAAATGAAGAATAGCTCTACAGCAAAGAAGTCTATTGTTCTACAAAGCATCATTTTGAACAATTGCAAGATTTGTGCTCAGCAACTTGAAGTAAGATGTTTTGAGTTAAGATGTTGCATGCAAGGACGCTTGTAACCTAGATTGTGTAACTATTCCATTTATACTGTAACATGCACTAAAACCTCACTATATTTAGTAAGATTATTCCCAGTGGTAGTGGTGATAAGAACATGGTATGCCAAAAAAAATACTTTAAGTTGAACCAAAAGATTGAGCTAGACATTGCTTTCCATTTGAAAAATAATGGTATTATGATATTAGCAATATATATTAATATTTATGTTCGCCCTCAAAATCATTTATCAAACCAGTCAAACAGGTATCCAAAAGGTTTAACTGTCGATCACCAACACAAAACGAGACAATTAACACAAATGCAAAGTAGATTTTATAATGGATCTTGACATTAATGAAAGATTTTGCTGTCAAAAAAAAAAAAAAAAAAAAAAAAAAACTTTATAAGTTCTACAGTACCACTCATTGAAACCCAATTTTGCTTAAAGTATAAAACTCATAAAACAAGGAACCTTCAATATAAAAATCACTGATTTGTAATACAATTTCTCTAATGAATAACATTACCCTTATACACTGTTTCTGAGAAAAAAGAGAGAAAATTGCCATATTACACAACATTGATTTGACTTGACTTTTATGTTCCTCCCCCCCTTACCCACCTCCCCACACAGACCATTTCCCACAACATCAAAGACAAAGAAAACATTCTGACAAAGCTGGTATTGTTATCCATCATCCATGTGCATCTATTTATTTTGCCTTTGTGTAATCACTAAGAGTTTCTTCAATAACTGTTTAACAAAACTAAACTTAATTAATTCTTCTTTGTAATCTGTCTTTTTCTTTTGCCAGTCTTCTCCAACTTTAAAATCGTTTGAAGATATCTTACACACTTTGAAAGGTAAGTACCTCAGATTACAGTAGCTGTGTGCTTCTACTAAAATAAGTATAATTGCATTAGGAAGCTTCAAGATGCTACAAAAGTGTTTGCTTGAGGCAGTTGCACTAACCTGATGCAACTCCACTGTCGTTACGTGGAAAACCGTGTATAACCAATCACAGGTTAATAAATTTGCATGTGACCCTAATGAGCTCAGGTCGTGAACAGGAAAAATTGGTCGTGTATGCTGATCAGTTGGACAGCATGCAGGGGTCAGTCGTAGGACTAAAAGGCAAATTGCACGACAGGACTGCGACGAAAAATCCATCAGGTTGCAGTCGGTGTTGGTGCAGTCTGCGTAAAATTTTGCTGACGACCCGACCTAGATCCGACAGTCTGTCCTCATCGTGAGCAAATCGAGCATATCAAATATTTTTCATATTTGTTGTGGCGTCGGGGACCTCGCAGTTTGAGTTGGTTCATGGCTGTTTGCGGCTGTCCAGACCAGAATGTGACCCGTTTCTAATGGATAGCCAACGAGGAAGCGTTGTGAAATCGGTTGGGGGCTGCAGAAAGTCAAAATGGCAGCCCCCATGTGGTGTTCTGACTCCTTCCGATATCATTTAATCATCAGTAAAAAACATGATGGTTGCTGAGGTTCATCCAATTATTGTGAAAGTTTGTGATATATCAGGTGGGCGTTCTTTTTTTGTAGTTTGGAATTTTTTTTTTTCTAATTGAAAGAATTTTTTTGCATGGGCACATTTTCAAAAATAAATTCCTTCCAGCTATTTGAATAGCCACGGTCTCTAGATTCGGAGAGATGTAGCTAACAAAATGAATGGCATTTTACAAAAAAGTCAGTATGCCCTTTTGTATCTGTTAATAAACATCATTGTAAAATGTTGTATAAAAACAAGTACCCCTCATTGGTTTAATTTTTTTTTAAATTTTGATCTTTAAAACTTTTCCTAAACAGGTGTGTCTCCTGCCAAGGTACAGTCAATTGTACAGAGCATTGTTCACTACAATCATCTTATTACACTTCTTCTTGAAAGTCCACCAATCCAACTGGAAGCCAAGGCTGCACCTGTTGTATTGTCAATTCAGAAATATCTGACAGAAGGTAAATCCATCATGAAGGATGGACCCATGTGTATGTTGGGTCAAAGTTCAGTAATATTGTGACTGATTTGCCAAAATACAATGCACCATGAGATGCCCACATGAGTCGTATATAATTATGCATTTATAAGTAACTGAATTTTAATTCACCATAACTGATATGATTGAAAACTAATTTTAATTCTGAAATTATCATTGTTTTAAGATGTGGCTCTATGACATATCTCACTTAATTTATCTTGAACTTACCGTTAGGCTTGCTGTAAGTGCATTCATTAAGTTGACACTTTCGCTGAAAAAGACTCTGCCTCAGACATGATGAACCATCATGTCATATATCAGGGCTCAAAATTCAGGCCATTTACTAGCTAAATGCCAGTGAATTTTGCTGTTTACCAGTATAACAGAAATGGCACTGGCATTTTTTCTGCCAGTGGACATTAAGTACATAATCACATAGTAAGTTGGTAACACTCGTCGGTAACAAACACTCAGTATTACTGCTTATTGTCAGCATATATTTTTTGGCTCCTCCCATTAGCCTTTACGGACTAAACTAATAATGCACAATAATTCAGAAAAATGACAATGGGAATTGGATATTAGCCAATGGATTTTATAAACACTTGCAGTTTCAGCAGGTGACTAAAGGTTGTAAAACTCTAGGGGTGTATATCCGTTGGTGGTACTGCCTGTCTTTTAAATGATTGCTCTGTAATACCTCATGAATATGGATGAGCTATTATATGTGTTGTTTCCCTACTAATCAGTGTATTATCAAATACAATCCTGTCTTTTCATATCATTCTTATGTTGGCTGCCCATTCGGGGGAGTGGGGGGGGGGGGTGCATTTCATGCACCTCACAGTGTTCACTTACTCAGTACTTGATTGAGCCATGTAGGAATACCACGCTTTGTTTCAGGAATTTTTCCTACAATTTTCATTTGAAAGATTTTTTCTTCATGAGGGAACAAATCATGATCTGTAGAGAAGTTTTGTGTGTTTTTCACAACGGTTTGAATGCGAGACTTTTTTTGTGTGGATCTGACTCAACATTCCTTTCATTTTCTCGCAGTTCGTCAGTGTCTGGATGAATCTTCTGTACCAGTCACACTTTTAAAGTGCGCCCTCACTTTATCACAGCAACTAGCTGGATTGAAGGTCACTGATTGGACAATTCCAGCTGAAAATCAGTCAAAGGTGAGGTATTAGTTCAACCAACTTTAAACAGCTTAGTTAATGAAAACTAAAATTTGTATGTGATGTTTATGTTTTACTTATCGTCTATTTGTGTGAAAGCGTGGGTTTAGGGAATGAAGGGGGCTGGTGAAGGGGGTTGGGGAGGGGGGGGGATGGACAGGTGACTGATTCTGTTCATGCTAGGACTACAGATCAAATTGATCCAACAAAGACCTTTAACTCAGCTCTGCCAAACCAAATGGGGAAACAAGATTCCTTTGTAACTAGTTTACAATGCTTCACCAATTTGTCAACGATAAACATTCTTTGGTCTCATTCGAATGCGGTTTGAGTTATGTTACCTATTTGTAGCTTACATCAAAGCTAAATTGTCAGTGAAATTCATGTTAAAGAGCTACGTACTGTACATGTTCCAAGTTTGTTACATCAGTTGGTTTTTGAAGAAGATTATCACTTCTCTGCTTCTAATATTTCTAAATTCTTAACAAAATTATGTATAAACAATTAACTGTAAGTATTTACTTACAGTTCATGTAAAAAAAAAATGGAAAAATTGTAAAATGTGATGTGAAGTGTGTTTTAACTGTTACATCAAAAGTTATTGGAAAGATGTCTAATATCTTCTTGCTTTAAACATGTCTTAAATATCAAATTGTTGGATTTATCACAAACCCTTTCTTGTTTTGCAGGAGTCATGGTGCATTGTCATGATGAAACCAACTGGGTGCAAGATACTGACCTCACTACATAATACAGGTCCCGTCCATGAAACGTTATGTGAGTGTGAAATAATAATAATAATATTTGATTTTTATATGGCGCTTTACACCAGTGATAGGTCTTAAAGTGCTTTACAGATGTTATATTACCCCTGGTCAATGATAACCTGTCCCAGAGACAATCCCTCCAGTCAGCAGCAGTTATATACTGCGCCCAATGACAAGTTACCTCACAGGTACCCGTTTATCCCCTGGGTGGAGAGAGGCAAGTGAGATAAAGCATCTTGCCCAAGGACACAACGTAAAGAACTAGGCATGAATCGAACCAGCAATCCTTGGATTACGAGTCCGACGCCTTAGCCAATTGGCCACCAAGCTCTCAAAAATATTTCAGGTTGTTTCAAACTCCAAGTCACCAACATTTGACTCATCATGTGATTGCCTGTGTCGTATTTTCCCCTCTCCTCTCCTCTCGCCGAGTAACTGCAGGGAATAAGGCAGCATTCTAATATTGGGTAGCAGTTATGTAATATAATATTGTAACTATGTGCAGAACTGCTAAACACCTACAAACTTTCATAGCATTTGGCCTTGGCCATTTTTGTGTAGCATTTTGCGATGCGATACTGTATAAAATATTCCCCCAGCTGGAGATAACTGGTTTGAACTCTTGTTTTAACCCAAAATTCCTTTGCCCTTTTTAAATTGTTTCTGTCATTGATTTACTTGTACCCATTGTATAGAAAGCCAAACCTCTCTTGAAATCACATTGCTGTTACTTTATGGTTTGAACTGATTGACACTGGGATCATTGGGATGTGATCCCTGGTTTAATACACGGTATGTGACCTACTGTGGATTCTGACTTCGGCCCAAAAAATTCCCTATAGCAGGGGTTCCCTAACTGGGGTGCAAGAACCCCCAGGTGGTGCGCGAGTCCATCCCAGGGGGTTCCTGAGACGTTTCTAAAAGTCAAAACTAGAGTACTTTTTGTTGAACTAAAATCTGATATCATATAATCTAGTAATGTACAAAGTTCGTACCTTTCAACAAACTCTTTTCGCGTTCCAAACGCATATATGTTGCCATAGTAGTACCGTACCATGCATGTGATACTTGAGCTTTTACGAAGCACTGTTATGCGTATTATAGTATAATCATGACTCAGATCGTGTCTCGAAAAGTTGGGGGTTTGTGGACAACTCTGACATCCACAGGGAGTTCGTGGGGGGATAAAGTTAGGGAAACACTGCCCTATAGGGATCATCACCAACTAAGGGCTGGTTGGGTCAGTTGGTAGAGCATAGGTCGAAATCCTGTTCTAGCCATAGAATATTTTACTTCTAAAAGTATTTTAATTAAACATACGATTTGCAATTTAATTAAATTGAGGCAGCCCTCTGGATATTTACTTGAATGTGAATTAGTGATTCCTTAATGAGTACATTTGAATTTATGATATTTTGTCACCCAGAGAATTTTTTTCATATAATGTGAATCTCATGCAAATGGAATAAATTTTATTTGGTGTTTTATTCTTTTAATTGGAATAAATCAAGTTACTGTATCTGCATTGCTCAAGGATTACAGAAGAATATCGCCGAAACTTTGTTATTTTTAACACTTGTCAATGTTGTCTGCTTGTTAGAGGCTAAAGTTGTGAAAATTGTGAATAATTTTAAATGTTATAACCACAATTGGGAATTGTCTAAAGTATTTTCTTCTGTTCCATTACAGATGATGAGTTACCACTGGAGGGTGTACAAGCTTTATTAAGATGCCAACAAGCCTGTCAGGCAGGGTCTTGGCAGCAGGCAGTGAAGATAATCAAACACAGCAAGAAGCTATGGAAGGGCAGCTTGAAGAATGAAATGAATTATATTAAAAGTAGGAAATGAAAGTTTGATCAACAAAACTTTGTTCTTTAAATGGAAATTCTGGGTTCAATTGAGCTTCAAGAATAACATCATTAGATATGCATGACTTAGATCAAATCAAACAAGAACACATTTTATATTCTAGTCATAGAAAGTTCACTTCATTATGTGTGGTTTCAAACACTAATCTGTATATATGTGATATCAAGTCACTGGTGTATGTCTGATGTCAAGTCACTGATATATGTGTGTGATATCAAGTCACTGAAGTACTTTATGTGTGGTCTCAAGTCACTGAAGTTCCTGTGATATGAAGTCACTGCAATATGTTTGGTATCAAGTCACTGATGTATGTGTGATATCACTGATATAGTAATTATATCACAGAAGTATGTGTGGTATTAGGTCACTGATGTATGCATGCTATAAAGTCACTGTAGTATATGTGGTTTCATAATCCTAAAGTATGTGTGGTTCATGTATGTGGCAATCAAGTCACTGAAACATTTGTGGAATCAAGTCATTGAAGCATATTTGTCATTTCATGTAGCTAAATTATGTGTGGTTTCAAGCCATAATTGTAGTACATATTGGTTTCATATCACTAAAACATGTGTGGTTCATTTATGTGGGTATCAAGTCACTGATGTATGTGGATATCAAGTCACTGATGTATGTAGATATCAAGTCGCTGGTGTATGTGTGTATCAAGTCACTGAAGTTCCATGTCGTGGTTTCAGATGATATGTAATTGGTTTTGAAAGTTTTCACAAAATGGGAGGGTGTTGTTGAGGGTTGGTCTACCCTCATGATCAAGGATTACATACAGGTCATCATAATATTTAAGTTAATTGAAATAATGATATCCTGATGAGAGATGTTGGGCCAAAAATTGTCCTAATATGAACGTAACTATGCCCTGTTAAATTTTACAGTATTTAACAAGGAATTAACTGATCCCTTTTCAGTTTGTGGTTCCTTTCTGGCAGCAAAGGAACCTATGCAGTCAGGTTGGCGTGTGAGTGTTTGTGTGCATCTGTGACACTTGCTTGGGTCCGTGATAGCTCAACAACATTTTGGCTACAATCTGACGTAAGGTTGCAGAGTTATTGCAATGAAAAGATTTTTGTGTACCACATTCATAAAGTCAACACCAAAAACGATTGGGCACACCCTCTCACTCTAATACATCTACATAGCAAGTATGACAAATATTCCAGGCCTATTTTTGGGCTGGGTGGGCCCAAATTTTATTTCCACCTTAAATGCAGTTTGGGATGAATTCTTTGGGCCTGAATTTGTGGGGCCCAATATTTTTGGGACCATTTTGGCCCACATTTTATTTCCATTGCAATAACTCTGCAAGCTTCAGTTGAATGGTCGCCAAACTTGGTATACAGTTGCTAGTTAAAGAGCTGGTACATGTAGGCCAATTGGGCCCCAAAAAATTCTGGGGTAATGTTTAGGCTGAGTGGGACCTCAAAAACATTTTGGGAAACATTTTGTGGCACAAATTTGTGGGGCCCATTTTTGGGACTATTTGGGCACAGAATTTGGGACTATTTGAGCACAGAATTTGATTGGGCCCAAATTTTTGGGGAGGGCCAAAAACATTTAAATTGCAATAACTCCACAACCTTAAATCAGGTTATATCCAAATTTGGAATACAGTTGTTGGTTAATAGCTGGTACGTGTGGGCATGCATATGATAATATTGTTTGGTGACATATTAACACTTTAATACTCAACTAAGCAAGGAACCATAGTGCCTGTTGGGATCTTAATTATGTTAATTTTACACAAAGTGTCCATGTTTTTCCTTCAGATTTCTGTCTTTACAACCTCTCCTTATTTGAGAAAGCTAAGCAAAGTCAGCAGGAACTCCTCTTGAGGTCAAATCTGACACCATCCTTAAAGGTTAAAGGTCATCAGATATTCGGATGTTGCTTTGCACAGCAGGTTTGTACATCCAATATTCAGTAGTTTAGATGCATGTTGCTGAATTTCATGCTAGGATGTTCTGTGTTGATTATAAAATTAACAAACTCATCTTTAGCAAATAAGTTTAGAATTTTTCAAACAATTTATGGAGTTTCAAAATTAAGCCAGAACAGAAGGAGGTGAGGTTAACCTAACTTCTTAAAGGAGCATTCTCAAAAGAATATGTAGGATAAAGGTAAATATAAACCTGGTAACAAATGTAGAGATGGAACATACTGTATTCAAAAGTTTAGTCAATTTTGTTGGATCATGATGGGCATATCGAGCAAGAAATTTGCTTAAAGTCATTTAAGGACCTTTCTGGGGCATACAATTCTTTGTTCCAATTATCAGTATCTGTTACCTCTATCTGCCCATAGTAGCCTTAGCAATGGAAGAATTAAAAGGTGATATTGCTAGGTTGGATTAAAGTTGAAAATAATAAAACATCTATAAAATTTTGTGATTAATGCAAGTTTAAAGTTTGATCAAACTGGGAAAGAAAATCAGTCACTTGATATTATGCGACTGGTAACTTCTCTTGAAGTGAAGCAATGAATTCCTTCTCTGTTAATGTACTTGCCATGTATTTACATGAACAATTTTGTTACCATGGCAAAGAGTAGCATAACCATACTTTCTTTTGTCATTTTTTTTACATTTATGACTTTTCTGGTTTCTTGATAGGGCAAGTTCCAGTTAGCAATCACTGAATTTAAGAAAGCCTTGGCTGACGTCAACCAGGTATCGCCTCTTCTGAGTCTCTTCAATCTCTCATTGCTCTTCCTGAAGGTTGGTAGAACAGATACGGAGGTTGAAATTCTCGGTCATCTCATAAATGTAAGTTTCTTTAAATGTTTTGTGAATTTATCTTATGGAATGTAAATGCAGAGGTATCCAGTAAGTTTCTTCAAATGTTATGTGAATTAATTTTATGGAATATAAATGCAGAGGTATCCAGATGTGGTCTATTACAAACTTTATTCTTCAGAATATCTAATTTCACAAAGTTGTACACAGTCACAACAACATAAGTTGACAAACTTGCAACGCTAACAGCAGTTAAAGCAAATATTCTATGCAGTGAACGTTTTTATTGACTAGAACATACAAAGAATTCCTACCATAAGACTATAAAGGATGCCTTAATCTATCGGTGAGGGTTTAAGTAGGCTGGCCTGGAAATTAAACAAATGTTATTAAAGCTAAAGAAATATTTGTTTTTGAAATAGAGGAAATGAACAGAGAAGATTGTGTCCCACAATATATCAGATAAAAGCTTTTTTTTTTTCCTTAGTGTATTTCAACTATATAGTAATATACAAATAACGTATCCGTTCGAAATAGCAAAATTTACTTAATGAATTTGAGTGTTACCGCTATAATAACAACCAATTCGACGGATAGAAAACATAACTTGTGATGCGAAAATGAGAAAAAGTACAACATTTTACAGAAATACTACAAGTATCAAACAATTACTACAGAAATTTTACAACAAACGGTAATAAACATATAAGAAGTGAGAAAGCGGAAATTGCGACAGTCTAAAAGGATTAGCCAAAAGGATAAGGATTTGAGATAGTTTGGAATGAGGAAAAAGCTTCCTCGAGTTCCTCGAAATAAATGTTCTTCTTATTAGTCTTTGTTATGTCGAAAGATATAGTTCGCCTCCTTCAATGCAAACCTGAACGTATGAATAAATTCATTACAACTTAAGGTCTTGTTTTGACGCGTGGGACTGAAAATATAGAATTTACGATGAAGAATGAGAAAATTATAAAGGTGATGTTTCTTTAATAAAACCCAAATATAAAGAAATGCTCTTGTGAAGTGAAAATTTGCAACAATAACCTTACTGACCACTTCACCTGTCAAAGAAGAAGTGATGTGACACTCCCAAAAAAGATAATGAATGGTTTCAATTTAAATTTTACAGAATGAATGTAAAGTGTTGTTCGAGATGCCCATGAGGTTAAGGAGTCTGTTGGTTGGAATAATTCTATGTAAGAAATGGAATAGAAAGTAGGAGAGTCTCATCTCAGAAACAGAGTGTCAGGGCCTACTGAAAATATTTCTCCAATCTCGACAATTGAAACCCCCTAAACTCTGCTTTCCATTTGGCCAGAGCAGTTAGCTCCACAGCAACCCTAGCCAAGTAGATATCACCATAAAAATACTGAGAAACAGAACCTGTATACAATATCTTATCAAACAAGCAATATTAAAATTAGTAATGCTATTAATGTTACACCCAATCTGCTTCCACTGGAGAGGGATACTGCCAATCAGTCCCCAGTAAACAGTAAAGGCAAAGTCTGCCAGCTGGAACATTTCCTTGAAAGTGTGATATTTTAGGGCCTTTATTGTTGATGTCAAAAAAATCAGAAACAAATTTCACACACTTTTTGTACATGAAATCATAGAAGAAAATTATGTTATTGATGCGAATATGATGATGATTGTTCCAAATAATTTGATTACCAAAGTGATCTGAAGGAGAATTGAAAGAAGCCTCCAGACAGGCTCTAACTGTTTGGTCTACAAACATATTTAGAAATTCGTGGGAGATCTTCCCCCGGTTCACTGGGGATGTAGTTTAATTTACAGAGATATTTCCCATTGTTCGTAAACCAAATACCTAACATCCTAACGGGACTAGCGGAAAACTTTAAGTTATAGTTCTTTACAAAAAAGCGGGGGCGAGATGGACGTAAGGTCCGACAGGAAACAAAATGGATTTATCTACATTAATAGTCAAACCAGAACGAAGTTTATAAATGTTGAGGATACACAGAGCTTCATTTAAGGATTCCTGGCTACCGTCCAGAAAGAAATTTCAATACCATATAACCTGCTACACTTGTGTATATAGCCAAAACTTCAGTACAAATAATAAATAAATAAGGGCTATGCTGGCAGCCTTGTTGCACGCTTCGCTGCACCAGGAAAAAACTTGTAGAAAAGACATTACTGCAAACACCAGCTGTGCAGTTGCTGAAGAAAGTTCAAACCCAATGCATGAAACTCTAAAGAATTGGGCGCTAATTTTTTAAGAGGTTAGAATCTTTATCTGGTTTTGGAATGAATATGGATGTGAGATGGATATGATTGTAGGAGTAATTTAAAGAGTCAATTACAGAGTCCCCCAAAAGATGCCCAAAATTTTTCTAAAAATTAGCTGAAAGACCACTGCCAGGATATTTGTCGTTATTTGAAGAGCTAAGTGAAATATTACACTCCTCGAATGTAAGTTCCCCGTCCCAGCTATTAGAAACATCATGATTAAATGCTTCGGGGGCAAATTTTTAAAAAATCATTTGCGGATTACAATGACTGCTCTTATATAAATTTTCATAAAAAACTTTGATATTTTGAAGAATAAGATTACCTTCCGTATGAATATTGCCATTAACGTCACATATCTTGTAAATAGAAATGTTTTGTGTTTTTTTCGTTTTTTAAGGTTAAGAAACTATTTAGTGTTCATTTTGCCTTGTTCCACCCAATGAGCCCAAGAGCGGATAATAGTTCCTTGAAGTTTAATGTCGTAGGAATGCAGCTGTTCATTTCGAGCATCTTGTATTGAGTTCGGGTCTCAGGTGAATCGTTGCTGATATAGATCTTGTTCCAGTGGGGCTATTTTTGTGTAAGCTCTTCCTCTCTGTGTCGCCTTTCCTTTGCTTTTTTCTTGCAAAATCTATGCTAGCTTTGCGTATCAGAAACTTGAGGCCTTCCCATCACGATGATGGGTTTGAAATGTCGGGTACATAGTCCTACAGTAGATGGTATTTGTGATGAAAAAAACATAATCTGGGTCGCTTAATAGAGAATTATTCAGCTTCCAGTTACCCGGTCCTCTTTTTTCGTTGGTGAGAGTGCATGAGAGATTTACAAAGGAATGGTCTGATTCAATACCTGGAAAGTGTGACGAGTTAGATACTGAATGAGCAATATGACGTGAAATCAGGAATAAATCTAAACGGCAGTGCAAATCTGGGGTGATGATGGAGGTCCATGTATAATTTTTGGATCTGAGATTTCTCTCCCTCCATATGTCGATTAGGGACAGCCCAGTTATAAAAGAAATACATTCTTTCTGTGCACGAAAATTTGTTCTTTGCTGCCCCCTGTTTTGTCGATGTCAAGATTGAACACAAAGTTGAAGTCTCCTCCTATGATCAATGTATCACAAGTAAACTCAGAAATAGTTTGAGAGAGATTATTAAATAAAAAATAGGGTTATCCACGTTGCAGCCATAGACGCACACAATGGTCATGATTTTGTCTGTAATGGCTATTTCAGCAATGACATATCTGCCAAAGTCATGACAATGACGCTTAAAACTATTAACTTTCAAAGAGGGTTAGAAAGAATGAAAACCCCACAACTGTCAAGAGTGCCATGAGAAAATAGAATTTGTCCTCCCCACTCATTTTGCCCAGAGTTTCTCGTCCACAGATAGGGTGTGAGTCTCTTGTACAAGAATGGTTTGTGCTTTTCTTTGTTGGAGATAGGAGAAAAGACGCCACCTTTTATTATTCTGATGCTATCCTCTCGCATTATAGGAAATTATTGTGATATCAGCCACTTGTGATATTAAGTACTGGAACAAATACGTCGACAAACTTGATGATAGTGGAGGATGAACACACAATGACGAAAACGAATTAAAAAAAAGAAAGTCAATCCAAATAGAGAGTGATACCATAGAAGTAATGGTTGCCCCATGCCACAGGGAATGGTTCCCGATTTGGAAAAGGTGACATCCTTGTAATGTCAGCAAATGGTTACATTAACATGCCCTCCCGGGGACTTGACAAAAAGTAAAAGTGGAAAAGACTTCAGTGAAAGAATGCACATGCTCATGTTTGCCTAAACTTATACGGTTTACTGTTGCTTCCATGCCAACAACCTCGTGAAAAAAGTCATCTGGTGCCTTGCTGGAAAAAGGTCCTGAACTTCTGACTCCATTTCCTCTTTTCGGCCAGATCAATCTTGGTCAGGTTATCAATGATATAGTAACGTTTGTTTGATAGAGCTTCTCTGGCATGCTTTAAGGTGGTAACTTTATCTTGGTAGTATGAGAGCTTCACCAAGATGTGCCTGTCTCTATTCGGGACTGATCTTCCATCCCTGTGAGCCCGTTCCAACCTGCAATCCTGGATTCCAGTTTCATTTAGCCCTTTTTTGGCAATTTCCAGGCAGTTTTCTCCATCTTGGGTTCAATGGGTTGTATAACTAATGATTCTAATGTTGTCTCTCCTGGAGAATCTTTCCTTCTTGCTTATTTGTTCTAAATGGCTAATTCTATTGTCCTCCAGAATCTTCAGTCTATTCTCAAGCGATGAGCATCTTCTGCTTTAAGGCAGTGTTCTCTGCTGTATTCTCTTCAACTCGCAAGTTGTCAACAGTCTTTGTAAACTCTTGTTGGAGGCTCTCAAATTATTTGACCATACAACTCTTTAAACCGTTAATCTTGGTGGCCAAAGTACTCACTGCCTCTGCCTGTAGGGCTTCCATGTCTGATATCAGACTAAGTTTACTGGTGTTGTGTTAGGCTATAGCATAGGCTTTGCTGACTAAGGGCCTGCTTGTGTTTCTTGATTCCAACACTGCCTTTTGCTCGAGTGAACTTGAGGAGTACTGTTCTTCTATAGGCAGGTTTGACCGTCATGCAGGACTTGAACCTGCAAATCTTAGATAACAAGTTCACTGCCTTAAAGGCATTGAAGACTCGCCCCAAACCGCTTGCCGCCCTCTGAGAAAGTTAACTTTCTGTTGCTTGCAAATGACGTTTTCTTCTTGTCGCTACAAAATGCAGACAGTAATGAAACGTGATACCTTGTTATCTTTTTTCTAGACCTGAGATGTCCACGGTGCAAGCTGTGTGTGTACTTTCTGGGATCGATGGTGGTGTCTAACACTTCTGTTACACCTCATTCGAAACTAGGTCAGATTACCGGCATGAGACGTTTCTTTGTGCGCGAGTCTTTACACCCTTTAACCACTTGACCACAACTCTCTCACACTATTAAGTCTCTCAGTTGTGGTTACCTGCTCTTAGAAATGGCAGTAAAATGCTTGTTGAAAATTTGAGCATGGGTGACCGTTATCTGACTTTCTAGCATATTTGGGGGCAATAGCTGATTTGACTTCATAATGTGACTATTTCATACTAATTCTATTTTGGTATTGATGACCATCTTTCAAAGGCCTCTTCTGAGATCCATCCTACTCTGCTGCAAGATTCCTGTCTCATCTTTTCTCCTGGAAGCAACCTTCACGTTTCAACTACAGACCTACAGATCAAAGCCATGTATGTTTATGCTCATAGATGCTTACAACTTGAAAGGTGAGTCTGCAGGGTGGATTATGGGGTGGGGTGGGGGGTGGGGGTGGGGGGAGATTATGGATGTAATCAAAATTACAACCAAGACTGTGTTTCAAAAAATTTCAAACTGAAAAAATAAATGAAATTAGAATGGCATTTTATCTAATGACCTTAGGAATAAAAGTTCTTTGCTCCACTGAAGGCATTATCCAGCTTGACTGCGATGTAGATTGAGTAAAAATTCTTGATCACATGGTACTAACTTTGTTGACTAGCACCACAATAAAAAAAGTGTTTAAAAGAGACCGGCTCCACTTTAGGATGAAACAATGGTCTCCTTGTTAGCTCATACCAGCATGCTGGTGTGAGCTATTGTTACAGTGCGGCGTCTATCATTCTATCACTCTATCACTCTATCACTCTATCATTCTATCACTCTATCACTCTATCACTCTATCCGTCAACAATTGGTAAAACCGCTCCCACTCGCACAGTGTTTGATGGAATTTCATGAAATTTGGACACAAGGACCATTGGGTATAGGGCCATCAGAGATGGTCCGAAATTTGGGGTCAAAGGTCACCTGTGGGCTGTAATGGGCCATTTTCTGGAAATACGCAAAATGCTTCTTCTCCTACAGATT
>JXUT01142165.1:0-35625 GCA_000934455.1 Apostichopus parvimensis
CCTCACGCTGATTTTTGCAATCGTCAAATAAGTTTTGAAATGTTTTTTTGGTTGTTTTGTTTCAATGTTCCCTGCAATGAACTCTAGTTTAACATGAGTCTCTGCAAAGCTTTATGTGAGGTTTAGATTTATAATGCTTTAGTAATAAAATACGCTACCACAGCTCGGAGTTGTTAAATGGGATACCCTCGGCAGAGTCGTAAAATGCTTTTATCAGTTAAAGTTGTAACTTTCCTCCCGGCAAAATCAATCTTACCAAACTAAGTACATTTTACTCCAATGAAAAATTACATCATACATATATATTTAGATTTCAAGTCGCATATACCTGTCTATGTTCATACCTATCTCGGATTTCCCTTGTCAATATTCTTCTTCTTCTCTTAAAATTTCGCCTCAAACTCCAGCCAGCAAAAATACAAGACAAAATTGGGCGAAAAAATTCATTTCACCCGAGGAGCCTTTTAAAATCAGATTATAAAGATTCTTGACAAAACAGAGAAACAGACAGAAATTTATGAAATGATGAACATCTTGGATGTGGTCTTTTTTTTGTGGTTTTTTGCTTGAGAAAGAGAGAGAGATAGAAAGTTTTGGAAGAAGGAATGATATGTCCATCTGTCGGAAACGAAAGATTAACATCTTTGGGAGCTCCCGGGAATTTTAATGATATTGATCAATTTTATGTCATTTTTAGAATTGACAAGATGGAACAAATGAGCTAGCTGCAGTCGGGCTTCTTCTTACTAAGATGACATTTTTGCTCAAAGTTTCTCGATCAAAATAGTAACAGGCGAAACTCATCTTTGTTAGAAGGGAGCAATAGATTTTATGTTCCGATAAATATGAAAGTAGCCGGCAAACTTTTGTATGAATCGAGAGATTTCGTTTCTCGACAGTGAGATCTCTTTGAACGTTAAAAAAGTGAGCAGCAAGTTTTAATCCCTAAATCACCAAATAGCTCTTACACAATGCTTTACTATCCCTAACAGTTATAACTACACATCACACAACCACTGATACTATAAGTATTGTATGTATGTATATTAGATCCTCCTGCAAGCAGGAACTCGCGAAGAAGCCATCATTGGCTTATCAAAGCCCCAAGCTGACCGAAGTCAGTCTTAGATTCATATTTTCACGTCCATGATTAGATTATGAATTGTCAATTGCCAACTCTGTAACTGGCTGACATACATTAACCTTGGAGTGACTCAAACTCGGGACCCTATGATTGAAAGGCATCGGCGTAAAACAATGAGCTAACACTCCCTAAAGTAGACTTCAATGTGGCAAAATGTACACTCTAGCTGTGTTGTAAAAAAACTGAAAGAGAATCAAAGTGATGCAAGTACGACATATGTGACATTTATGGGGTACTGTAGCTGCATTGCTACTCAAACTAACTTCAAGTTGGTGGAACACTCTAGCTGTGTTGTAGAGAAACTCAAAGTGACTCAAAGTGATGCAAGTACGACATGACATTTCTGGGGTAGCTGCATTGTTACTTCAGGTAACTTCAAGTTGGTAGAACACTCTAGCTGTGTTGTAGAAAACTGAAAGTGATGGAAGTACGACATGACATTTCTGGGGTAGCTGCATTGCTACTTCAGGTAACTTCAAGTTGGTAGAACACTCTAACTGTGTTGTAGAAAAACTCAAAGTGATGCAAGTATAGCATGACATTTCTGAGGTAGCTGCATTGCTACTTCAGGTAACTTCAAGTTGGTAGAACACTCTAACTGTGTTGTAGAGAAACTGAAAGTGACTCAAAAGTGATGCAACCAATTCAATAATATTCACATTGATGAGATGATTCTGGGGATCGAGCTACTATTCAGTTGAAGAGAAAATTTATTGATAAAGTTAAAGTGAAACCACTCAATATATTTTCCATATCCACAACATATAATTGCATGACATTCCAGTGAACTGCATTGTTGTAGGTAGGTATATAGGCTTAGAGATTTAAGTATCAAGACTGATCAGAAGCCCCCCCCCCCACCTTCCCCTCCTTCCACTCACCCCTCCCCCTCCCAAAGAGAAGAAAAATCCCAAATCAGTTTAAAAAAAGTCATATTTAAGCACTTTCCTGCTGCTTTATAAAATTAATAATTTGACAAAGCCTTGCTTGCTAATTGTTGCAACAATACAGACTTCGAGGGGCAGATCCATGATTGTGTACAGGAGGCACTGTATTGTTCTGACTCTCTTCAAAGGCCGTACCACTGTAGGCGGGTCTGGGGTTTATCCCTGGCCTGAAAAAAATGAAAAGTAGACATCAAATCTTTGTGCACTTTGAGGTATATTTAAGACTAATTAGGTCTTTTAATTTGATCTTAAAAGAATAAGGGTTTTTCCTGATAACTACTGTTGAATTTTTTTTTGTATGAGTGGAAGAACCCCCACCTATCCCCTCTATCCCAACCCCCCATCCATGCGCAACGGATCCGTGCCTGGATTGACATTCTGAACTCCGCAGATAACAAAATTTTGCTCGATGGTGCATCTTGAATTCCGTATCTCCTGACTATGTTATAATATCTTTCCCTTCCCTTTTTTTCCTTTGTAAATTTTTCTGCATCCCCTGAAAAACCTTTGTGTATGATATATATATATATATTTGGTCTAATACACATTAATGGTATCTATGCTGCTAAGTTGTTACATAATGCTAAGTTGTTACCTATCGTAGTCAATGTCGCGTGATGTATTCGCTCCTTTTCCCTCCAAAATGCTACAACAAATTCCGTAGATCGATCCTGTCATAAATTTGGCGGTTTAATCTGACGCGTCCTGCATGCTTTCCGGCGTTCTCCGTTTATAGATCCCGTCATGTCGCGGTTTCTTAAAATTAGACAGCGATAACAGCACGGAAATTATGCTCATAAAGTCGGCAAATTAAGAGCTTCCCATATCATCTTCTATAACGGACAGCTATGGTTTTTAACTTTCCCTCACTCTGTCAGTCATTCGATAACTTTATTGTCCGATTGCTCCTGTGAATATTAGCAACGAGATGACAGGCTGTCATCTCCGAAGGTGACGCCTGCCTCTGGATTCAACATGCATCTCGAATCCTGCTTAATGTATGCTAAACTTGAGTTTGTAAATATGTACAATTCTTCTTATACTTGTCAATGCAGCTGTCAAAATATTCTAATCCACTGTGAAACTACCTTGGAATTGATCATGATCATATTAAAAGCCCAACCACTTTTATATTGTAGCAAAAGTACTGACAAGCTGTATGACGTGTATAGAGAGGAATTAATTCTCTCTCTGAACAGAAGAAATGAGACACTTTACTAGACACTTATCAAGAATAATTACAACAAATATACTGCACTTGATTTATAGGTGCTTGCTGAATGCCTGTTACATGTTTACCATAATACACTTGGCTGTTTGCTCGCTGCATGTTTATGGGTTGCTTATCATAATTGCACTGATGCACTACATGCAATTGCTTGTTGCATGTTTAATGCATGCTTGCTGCATGTTTACTGGCCGGAGGTATCTATTTGCTTGCTCACATGTATGTTAAAGTTACTATACATTTGTTGCTGCATGTTTACTGCATGCTTGCTGCATGCTTGCTGCATGTTTACTACAATTGCTTGCTGCATGTTTACTGCATGCTTGCTGAATGCTTGCTACATGCTTGCTGCATGCTTGCTGCATGTTTGCTGCATGCTTGCTGCATGTTTGCTGCATGCTTGCTGCATGTTTACTGCAATTGCTTGCTACATGTTAACTGCGTGCTTGCTACATGCTTGCTGCATGTTTACTGCATGCTTGCTGAATGTTTACTGCAATTGCTTGCTGCATTTTTACTGCATGCTTGCCGCATGTTTACTGCATGCCTTCTGAATATTTACTGCAATTGCTTGCTGCATGCATATATCAGTGCTTAACTTGTGTACTGCTTGGAATTACTATATCTTATCACCTAATTGCTAAATGCATGTTAAAGTTACTACACCTGTACTGCTTGTTTGTACTGTGCTTATACTTAAGTGCTACATGCAACTTGTTACATGTGTGCTGCTAAAGCTACATGCATGCAGGGTTGCAACACAGTTGTTGTTTGCGTGCTGCATCCATGTTTGCCACAAACTTGCTGCTTGCTAACTGTTGCATGCATGCACCCTTGGTCTTGCACACATACATTTGGAACAATATTAATATAAATAAATATATCAGGAACAATTATTTCTACCTTATTAGGTATCATGATAATGTATGGGCATAAATTCTCTCACAGCTTCAAATCCTTGAACCGTTAACTATGCAGGGGAAGGCAAGGGGAAGGGAATTTCTGGAAGAAAATGTAAAACAGGAATTATGATTATTCTTGATTTTTTATAGTTTTACAGTTTTAGAAGAAAGAAAGAAAGCTAGGACTGAACTCTTTCCTGTCATTCGGATCATTTTTTACCCCCTCAAGTAGTTCTTCAAGCATTTTCCAAACACAAAAATATAAGAGAAGATATATATAGCCAAAAGCAAAATGTTGGTCGAGAAATGATGAGCAAAACTAAACATTATCGTTGATAATGGAGCAACCGGCCCTTTCTAAGTGCTTCGGAGATCGCTGTTGCTACTTTTTCCCTTTGGATATCCTAGTCTATTACTCCCCACATCTTCTGCATTTGTCCAGAAGAGTGAAGTATCTGTACAAATATAGAATATCGCCCGTATATGTCTGTGAAACGTTCATTTTCCTCATCCCGAGTTTAAAAAAAAGGAATTCCCCCCGTTTTGTTCCCCCTGACATTTATTCATCGCCCCAGGGAGACGGCTTAAAAACAAACAAAGAAAAACAAAACAATTTTTTGTTTTATTTCTCTGTTCTTATTCTTTCCTACTTTTTTTTATATTTTTTTATTTTTCACACTTTTGAAATTTTGGAGAGCATCCAGATAATGAGATAGAATCAAATTTATTACCGGGCATGAAGGTATGTCTGTAAATTAATATTAATTAATATTAATTAATCATAATAATTAATAATATTAAATATGAATATTAATTAATATTAGTAGTAGTAACTGTGTATGTAGTATAGTGGTGTAGAATTCATAGACCCACAATATCAGTTTGAACTTGATTTTAGAATGGAGAATGGCTGGAGTCGTTTGTACAGGTGAACAGTGGCGGAGCGTCCATACAGTCAGGGGGGCGGATGCCCCCCCTGACGGACTCAAATGGACTGCTGGCGCCCTTTTCAGCTCTTTACAACTTTTTACTTATTCGCGATTATTACTTTTTTATTGCGCTCTCATCTACTTATTGACATTTGTCACATTTCGTTGGTGTAATTTGGCGATGACACCTATTTATTCTTCGTTTATCTGCAAATTAGCAAGGCCCGGAAAGGGTCATTTCCGGCGATCTAGGGAGTATCTTTACTCAAAAGATTTCTGTATGCTACGCGCCAACCAATGGTGACGCTCCGCTTAGATAGTGTCGAAAGCGCCCCTACAGACCTTTCTCGCCCCTCCTGACCAATACCCCTAGCTCCGCCACTGTGAAGAAGGTATAGGGCCTGATTGGTTGAAGAACCATAGATATTATGGCGATAGATGGTATGCACCTCAAAATGCCAGAGTAAAATATTTGTACATGACATTCAGTTTCCTTACGTTCTTATCAGGGAAAGATTAAAGCATAACTCTTACATATTTTATAAAAAGTTATGCAATCTGTAACCAAGTATCATAAAGGTATACAGTAATCATCTTTGTGATATTAAGTGAGGGGATGCGTTCAGAAGGGACCCCCGGTGCTTCCCTACAAATCCCTGCCCTCCCCCCCTGCCTATCTTCCCAAGTTATTAATGAGAAGTAATCTCTCTCCATTTTTGTAATTAAAATGTGTCATTTGTTATTTCGAAAATGTGGCATGACTTTGATTAAGAGAAAAAAAAAAGTTGTAACGAAAAATAGTGCCATTTTATTGGAAAACATTCAAATACTCATGGTATTTGTGGCTACAAGAATGCTCAGTCTGGGATCCAGCCTGACATGGAGTTACAGTTGTCTCACTGACCCTCAAAGTTTGGTTCCTAGACCCCATGTGTCACTGGGCCGAGTAACCATGGCTGTACCAACCCCCACCCTTCCCATCGGTAGGCCATTTTTTGTACATCAGCCTGGGTGCTCAAAATTATTGTGTACAGACAATGGTAGTATATCTCAAGCAGCCATTTTGCACATAGCGAAGATGTTTTGGCCGAGCATTGAACACAATAGCTGAACTTATGATGAGATGGAAATAATACCACAAACTATAATAATATTCACTCATAATAAATGATATTTTGAATCTGCTAAAATAGGTTTTGGGGATAACCACAATCCATATGCTTATTATCCCAGCCTCAAATTCGAATTTATTTGTCTCCCTTATCCTCCCAACTTTCTTCCTCGTTCAGTAAATTGAATTAAATGTGATTTCTCCAGATCCAGGTTTAATTGTCAGTTTCAGTTGTTGAGTGAAGTAACCTAGAAGTAATTTATTTTAACTTTCTTTCCTTCCCTTTAGCCATATTATAGAAAGCATTAATGGTGGTAGCTAAAGTGAAGTTTTGATAGGAACTGTAATCATTTTCGACAGTTTCAAAGGGCTCCGTACGAAAACCGTGTTTTGGGAATATAATTCACGGTACCCAACCTGGGAGGATTAAAGGGTTGTCAATTGGTCAACGTTTTCATCTGGTTTGATAAGATTTGGGTAAATGGCTCGGAAAGATTGATTACTCCGAAATGTGACAGAATCGATCAGACTCTCGAAAAGGACAAAGTTCTGAAAATATAGGTCTGCTTGGAAGGTTTCTTTTCTTTCTGTTCACCAAAAAAAAAGAAGGAAATGACGTTAAAACATGTAGAATTCTTCTTTTTGGGAAGAAATGGTTACCTGGCCAAAATGTTAATAAGGAGTTCACAACAAAGAGAGATGATTTCAAACAAGTTGAAGTCTATAACTTCAAACCCACATTTACCAGACATTTGAAAAAGGAATTTATTAACTCGTACTAGTATTATAATATATTCACGTATCCATCTCAGCATCATTAGGATATTATTACTGTATATTTAATCCTTACGTATATACTGTATGATATATATTTGTACATTTTTCTTTTCTTTTCTCCCAGGGAGTCTCCTACCTTGTTGAGTCTTTTTAAGACTTTATAGGAGACTTCCTTTCCCATTGTACACAATTGGCGATAAAACAAATAAATGAATTAATTTCAAGGAACCTGAGTTTGTAAGTTTGAGGTTAATTCCTTGCCTGGCTTTAGTTATTTTCTCATCTTACCTTGCCTTTTATACTGTAATTCAGGAAAATTGCTGTAAATAATTCCCGTAAATATGAAAAAGCATTATAAAAATGTTCATTAATTACTAATAAACATGTGAATCGTCGTTTGTCGTTTCACGTGAGAATTTAGTTGCTTTTCGTCGAAATATAAAGTATCGAGTTGGCATTCTGTTTTCTTAAGATTAATAAAAAAGTTTTTTCTTCTTTTAAACCATCTGTAAGTCTACAAAATGCCAAAATATGTTTTCATATTTAACAGATGAAAATATTGAGTTTTAATTGACAATAGTAATGTAATTCTGCAAATAATTTTTTTTGTTTTGAAAGAGTGTTAAATGTTTATCGGTTCAGTCAATTATCCTTATCTGGAAGTAAAAGAAATTTTCAAGATGTTTCAGTTATTAAGCATTAAATTGTGACAATTTACCCTCAATTTTTGAAAACTATTGACATTTCACTTTGAAGGCAATTACCTGGCACATAACTAATATTAAAGGACAAACTAATACAACAAGAATAAACTTAATCAAAACATCCCCTCTTAGACCCCCACCCTGCCCCCTTCTCCCTTCCCCCTTGAAATTGACATTGATGAAATCATACTTTCAAGGCTATCTTTGTGCACCTTTTTACGTACATATGCAGTGCTCGTGAATATACAAATCCGAACATCCAAATCGCAGCCCAACAATCTCGTAACTGTCATCAAAATTTAATTAAGTTTTAATTACATTAACGAGTAACTTATACCTCCTTTTGGATCAAGAAATATCTTCTCTAAGACACACGTTGATGTTAGTCTTATAATCACAAGCATCAAAACGACATGAAGAAGAAATTATCCTTGCACAAAAACTTCAAAAATGTCTTCATTATTTGGACTCATGGACAGAAAGTCTAGCAAATGTCAAATACCATTGTTATGACATTTTAGTATATATCTCAATAGTCTCATAAAAATTTACCCCAGAAATCACGATAACTAAATCGAACTGACGTCGATAAATTCAACGTCCATATCATTATGCTGTTCTCTTTCTCGATCGTGAACAAAACGAGGAGACAGTTCTGATTACCGACGTTCAACAGATGTCCGATACGAAGAGTGCGAACGTGTCGTTGCCCTTCTGTTATTTAATTGGCCGAGACCATGCAGGAAATATTTGTGACATCATCTTCACGGAAATGAAAATCCCAGCGAATTTTGTTTTCCATCATCCTTAACAGTCCCTTGTGACCGAACTGACCTGTTTGACGTTGACTTTTGGTAAATTTCCGACATTTTCCTTGCAACAGCATCCGCATATTTTCCGACGTTATTGCAAGTCGATATCTTATCGACCACACGCAGTCGAGTCATACATCCAAAATTGAGATGAAAAGGTCGATACATTGTCAATATTTTAATTTTTTTTTGCGTGATTTAAATAGTAATTGGAAATGGCATGTAGTAGGCAGACATTTTGAAAATGGAATGGAATCTCAATTCTTTGATATAAAGAAAAAAGAAATGTTAATTTTTGGGACAAAATATATCGGCAGTTTGTCATTATTAAATGATGAGTTTATCAATTGCAAGATATTCATGTTTGGTTAAAAAAACTGCCATAAAATGGGAGACCGATTACACAGTGCTGTCTTTAAACTATATATCTGGACTTTTTATTTCATAATCTCCTTCATTGATTAATGATATCTAGGCATGCTGTTTCCATGGTTACATATACCATCTAACAGTTGTGGGTAGTTTAAACCTAATCCCTGGGACAGAAAGTCACTGTATAAATCACAGAAGAAATTTGCTTCACAAATTCCTGTCCTTGATCTACCTTTCATAATTTAGCTGTCAATTTTTTTTTTTTTTGTTGAAATTTCAATGAAATGTTTTGCAACAGATAATCTGTTATGAAGTAAGTCTTGGATTTTAAGGATTGATTTAAAGCTCTTTAATGGAGAAGCTGTGCAAACTAGTGGGGATGATAAAGGGGTGGTTCAGATGGGATAATAAATTAAGTATAACACTGTTTTCTGCTGTAAGCGATTAGTTCCTCATTAACAGCCCGTGAAAATGGCATTTTCTTTAAGAAAGTGGATGGAGTTAGGATGCAGGATGGGGATGGGGTCACAGTTATATAAGAACATATCACATGTTACTTTTGGGAAATTAGGTTAATTGAAATATGTCAGTCTTTCCCTCCCCCCGCCCCCCTACCCCCTTCAAAAAAAGACATTAAATATGATTAATCCCTGAATGCAAAAGGTCAATTATGGGAAAAGGTCATAATTTTTCTGCCAAATATATTAGGCCATTTTTACAGGGAAATGCTTTAGGTTTACTTATCACTATGCTAGCAATGTGTTAATCCACTTACACAAGCAAGCAGGCATTATGCAACATCCAACTACATTTACGTATATCTTGCTTAGAGGTTAGCAATTAATGTTTCTTTTGAAAAATATTGGAGAATAGTTTTGTTTTTGTCTTTCACCTAAGACGCAGAAGATAATTTAAATCTCAGAGAAAAACTCTTAATTTTCTTTTTCCAGCTGCTAACTTCCGATTCGTTCCTGTTTGTAAGCATTGTTTTTAAATAATTAAAAGGCCTTTATGAATAAGTTACTTGGAATCTTGAGGTCAGTAGCTGATTGATTGAAGCAGCACCCAATCTATACTCCTCTCTGTTGCCCGGCCGACCCTCGCCCCTTAAATTCCCCCTCCCTCCCCCTCCTTCCTTCCTTTATTCCAACAGAAATTAGCCTTGCTATTTATAACATATATTCTAACTGCCTAGATAAAGGGCCCCTACAAATTCATTGTATTAAGTTATAGGTTAAAGTGAGAATATATCCATCGCTACTTCGTTAAACGTTCCCGTTTCGCGGATGCTAACAGTCTTAAAACTAAGTGACTGATCCTCATGAATATGCGTTCTAGGAAAAACGAAGGCAACAAATGAAGGAAAACCAAAGGAACGGAACAAGGGTGGAAAAAATTTCACCCATTTTCAAAAGTTGTCTTAGCTATTACCGGCCCCCCAAAACTAAGAAGAAAAGGAAAAACACCCCCCCCCCCCCCAAAAGCAAATAATGAAAACCAACAAAGCAACTTTGAAAAAAAAAGAACCAAAAGTAACCAAATGCCCCCCAAAATTCCCGGTAAATTCCCAAAAATCTTTTCGAGACACCCACACATTTTTTTGCCAGCCAGCGGCTTTCTTATACTTTCTCAAATTTCAGACAATTCGTGAATTTAGTGCTTCATTTAATCCCAAAAAAGAGGCTGTGATCCATAGTGATAAGTTTATGTACTGAGGGATGAGAAGGTGAGAAATTGGCAAGTCATTTGTTAAAAGTAGGTTAATGTATTTTTTTTTAACCATTTGTGTCAGCCATCTTTCTCTTCTGAGTAGTGCAACGATATATCCACGGATTAAATACTACATTACTAATTCTGTTGTCTCTGTAAACGTATTCGAGTTTGTTAAGATCGTCATCTCTTTTGCTTAGGTCTGGTGGAATCTTGTTTTATTTCTCCCTACTGAGCTCCCAAAATAATATGACTTGCTTTAACTTGACTCTGTATATTTTAATAATAATTTGAAAAATATAAATATTAAGATATGTCAGAAACATGTCCGAAAAAAGTAATAGAAAACAGAAACATTATTTTTTTACCAAAAAGAGTCGGAGAGTCCCAGCAGCTTTTGTTTGCATCGTCATGACTACTCATAATTGCCTGGACCAATCAATGTTTAATTAATAATGTTTATCAAATAAAGAGATGGGTTGACTGGTTAACTTAGTCAGATCAAAAGGTACACACTGGTTCAGCAATATATAAAAGATTAAGATAGATAGACATACATGCTAGTTTTGTTTGGTTTGTCTCCAATGGCTGTCTCCTATATGCCTGTGGATTAAATAAATGTTAATCAAATAAAGAGCCTGGTTGACTGTTTAAATTAGTCAGATAAAGGTACACTCTGTTTTTGTAATATAAACAAGAGTTACGTCTGGTAGAGGATATGGAAAACATATCTTGCCCTGAATTGGGGGAGGGGGGGGGAGAGGGGAGGGGTTGATGAATAATGAGGCTAGAAATTATTTCAACAGCATCTGTAAATTCATAGTTGATTGAAAAGTTTTTCAAGTTGATTTTGTGGTGAATTAAATTCTCCTTTTCTCTCAAGTTAAATGTAAAAGTAATATTGATGTGAGATAGTGATTCATTGATGGTGATTCATTGATTCATTATCCATTGTCATGATCCATTGTACTTCACAGTCTCACACAATAGGAACTGCAGGTATTAAGAGACAATCCCTATTGTTTGATATTGATTCATCTTAGCTGAGCAAGATATTGCAGCTGCTGCAGCTTTCATAGTCTATTGTGCTGTACAGTTTCACACAATAGACACTGAAGGTGTTCAGAGACAATCCCTATTGTTTGATATTGATTCATCCTAGCTGAACAAGATATTGCAGCCGCTGCAGCTTTTCTCTTTGACAAGGTGGCTAAATTAAATATATTCTGTATGGTATTATGACACCTTGATCTAGCAAATATGAAAACTATTTCATCTGCATTGTATTAGTTTTATAAGGATATCTTCCTGAAAAAGTCAAGAATTTGTGGATTCACCAACTGCAAATTATAAAGCGATTTCATCTGATGTGCATGTAGTCATGCACCACCGTTTGTTAAATTTTATTGTGGAATACTGCCACCTACTTCCAAGGAAGTATTTTGTCCTTCCTCACCCAGTTTGTGCCAAAGTAAAATTGCATTTGATTCAAGGAAGACAAAACTCCTAGATAACTTTCATTAAAATAAATGTTTTTTCTTTAATAGTAAAATTTGCTCAATGGGATCTCAGTTTGAATCTACCTAACAGAAATGTTCTCACCCCCCTCCCCCTCCACCTCTCCCACACATAATGTTATATAAATATTACTCAAATGTAAAGAAGTAAAATTGCATTATTTTTCCTCTCACTTTCTTCTTGATTTGAAGATTCTTTTGTTCATCAGCTATAACCAAAGCTGCTTTGTAATATCCGGTATTTATTAAAGTGTTCACAAAATATAGCCAAACCAATATACAGTTTTCAGTAACGCAAAAAAAATGTCAAAGACTCAGCCAGGTCTGAAATGTAAAACTGATTCAACGAATTTCTCCTTCAATCATATCTCCGAGATAGTTTTTTCAAAACTAGAAAAATCAATGACGGAAAAAAAACAAGGCCTGGTGCAACATATCTCTTACTTAAGTCCACACTTGCAAAAAACGTTCGACGATGTAAAGCGCATTCATAGATGATAAGGTGGTGGGTGAACACGAGACTGCCGATGCCTCCTGGGAACCCCCCTCGGCCAGCCTCTCCGCTCTCAACAACCCAATGATTTTCGAGAGCTCTCGAACGGACCTAATTTCACTTTCAAATTTTTCATCCTGTAACAACCTGGAATCGAGAAAGAAAGAAAGAAAAAGGTCCTTGACTTCACACATTCTTTCACAACGTGATACAAATGATTCTCTCAGCGGTGGGCGATTACGGTTTATCGCCGACCGCTGGGCTTTTAATGTGACAAAGTGGATGCACGAGGCTTTGTACACTGAGGTGTAGGAGTTGGTAAATCAAGCCGTTTATAAGGAGGATCACCTAGAAATAATAGCCGAGTCTTACGGCACGGTTGTAGGTACTTCATTCATGAGAGTGAAAGGTAAAACCCCGAACACAACCGAGCACGAAACACGCCGCCAAGTGCTCGCTCGCCTAGCTTGACTGTGTATGTGAAGAATATCGCAGAAGTATACAAACAAATTACAGATAGTAATGTATAATATTTGAGATGAGGATATAAACTCCAATGAGCGAATTATGATCGAGAAGAATAGTAGAGGGAATTTTGCGAGGTTTGGTCCGAGAGAATTTATAAGATTATATAAAACGAGGGGGATAACAGGGAGGGATGGAAGGGTCACACAGCAATGATACTGAAAGTGTATACCGAGTATGCATTTTTCTTTCTACATTTTTTCCCTGTCATGTGTTTCTCATCATAACATGGTCACTATTAAAGCGCTTCTCTAACTATTTCTTGTACCAGTGTTCAACAAGTGTATACTTATAATGTCACTATAGCAATTGCAGAATTTTAACTACTTCATTGTGACACAAATTTGCACAATTAACTCGCCCAAAAATATGACAGTTTATCAGTAATTAGATCTGATAAAATGATTTATAGCTGCTTATACGTAAAACCTGGGTTGAGTAGAAGTTACCAGACACTGCACTGTCATAGTGTGATAAATCCCTTACACTGATATGATTTGGAGTGATTTTTCTTCAAGCAAATCTAAAAGAACTGCTGATTGGCCAACGTCTTGTCCGGTGGCAAAATTTCAACCAATTAGAATCATTGTAACATTTTATGGAAGAGGAAATCAAGTCATAGTCACCATTGAAGAGAGGAGCAATGCTTTTGAAACCTGTACTCTAAAATTGGCAGTACCATCACGCCAGGGGGGGGGGGGGAAGGGCTGCACTTGGCAGTTCTGAATGCCGCCAAGTGCACACAGTATTTTAATTTCTACCCGGCACTATTTTTGATGATAACTTTGACAAATTTTATCATTACCAAAAATGTGAGTGAACACTTGGTACAAAAGTTAGCTCCAGAATAGGTCAAAATTGGCACCATTTGCCATTTAAGTATACTTTCATTTGCAAAACTTTTTTCAAGTAGGACGGGGAAGCCCCTTCCCCCCAGGAGGAGGTGGATCACATTACCGCACAAATCCACTGGTACTCAAATATTCCTGAGCACATCCCTGTATGAGCATACTTCATTGTGTGCAAATTGAATAGGGCAGTCTACTACTTTATTGGATAGGATAAATCTTTCTCTTATAACCCCTCCCCTTTCAGTCAAGTTATAAGCATGAGTCTTTGAATGTGAGAAAAAGTTCATTGGACCGATAATTATTTAACAAACCTTTTTTCCTTTATAGCGAAACCATAGAAAGCTCAAGTGTTTTGCTCATGTTAGCTCATATTGCTTCACAGGAAAGAGTGAAAAGGAATTGATATGCACGAAACACTCTATCTCGACTTTTTTTGTGTGTTAACCTGTGAAAAAAAAGAAAAAATAGTTATGTGAATTGAAAGATATAATGTCGTTCATGTGATATCCAATTTCTGTAATATATGCCAACATATTGCCAACATATATGTGTTATTGAGTTTGAACGATTAAGCTAGTATAGGATTTCAGTATTAAATTATTCATCACAAAAAAAAACCTTTTGTTTATTATACGAGAAAATAATAGAGATTTTAATCATAAGTAAATTTACATGTGTTTTTAGAATCAAGCAACCCCCAGTAAGTCAATTAAATCCTTTTAACGTTGTTTGCTTGTGACAAAGCATCGCTACAATCTAATTAAATAGTTGTGGTTGTCAAGAGTTAGACTTGTTCAAGGCATTCTCCTTTTTGGATGACAAAAGATCATAAAAACACAGTCAGGTGGGTGTGTTTTGTAATAGCTTTTACCTTGAGTCCTTTCTTCAAAGGATAGTCCAAAGGAAAATTAATTTATTTCTTAATTTTCATTTTTATCTTTTTTTGATTTTCTTTAATAAAAAATTGGGATGCATTAACAACATATGCATAAACATGCTACAGTCATTGCAGGGTATTGATAACTTCACATCACTTTTAAAAGTAAACTTGGAACCCTGTCCAATCCAAGGTTGAAAACAACAAAGACATTTTGCCCTCAGCCTGCAACTGTGGCATCACACCTGTTTGGTTCAAATATTCACTCATGGTACATTATTGAGCTGCGATAATTTCCACTATCAAATATCCCGAAAACAGGATACAAGGAACTGCATGCAACTTTGACAGGGATGGTTAGCAAAATTGTTCTATTTTCATCAGTCGAAGATGAAGTTCTTTCAGGAGAGAGATTTTTTCGCCAATCCTCTGCCTATGATATATTAGTGTCTGACAGTTTGAATAGCCTAGATGTGGTGATATATTCATATCATAACAAACAAGGCCATAGCAAATAGAATGCTATTCATAAAACCAATTTATGATCATATGACAGAGATGGCTTGTGTCTCAAAATACACAGGCATGTGCACATAAAATTGTACCAAATAATTTGAAATACCTGTTCCAACCCCCCCCCCCCCCCCCCTTTATCTGTTGTTATGAAGTTTGACAATCACTATTGTTCTTCAATTGTTTTGAACGATTGACATTACCGGTTTAACTATTATTCTCTCTCCATTGTAGGGAAGAAATGACATTATACCTATTCGTTCTCAATCACATGTTTCGAAGATTGACACCGTTTCTCAACTTATTATTGCACTATATCTATTGTTCTTATGAAGTTCTACAATGGCTATTGTTCTTTCAATTGTTTTGAACGATTCACACATTACCAGTTTAACTTTTATTCTCTCTCCATTGTTGGGAAGTTTGACAGTATCTCTATTCTTTCTAATCCCACGTTTTCAAAGATTGACACCATTTCAACTTATTATTGCACTATAACTATTGTTATTATGAAGTTCTACAATGGCTATTGTTTTTTCAATTGTTTTGAACGATTGACATGACCAGTTTAACTATTATTCTCTCTCCATTGTTGAGAAGTTTGCTATTATCCCTCTCTTTCTAATTACATTATTTCGAAGATTTATACCATTTCAACTTATTGTTCTATATCTTTTGTTATGAAGTTTGACAATCTCTATTGTTCTTTCAATTGTTTTGAACGATTGACATTACCAGTTTAACTATTATTCTCTCTCCATTGTTGAGAAGTTTGACATTATCCCTATTCGTTCTTATCACACGTTTCGAAGATTGACACCATTTCAACATATTGTTATATATCTATTGTTATTATGGAGTTGACAATTCTCTATTGTTCTTTCAATTGTTTTGAACGATTGACATGACCAGTTTAACTATTATTCTCTCTCCATTGTTGGGAAGTTTTGACATCATCCCTGATCGTTCTGAATGACTTGTTTTTGAAGCCGATTGATTTACCGTTTCTCTTCTCTTCTCTTGTCTTTACAGATTTCTTGTTCTCTTTACGTGCCTTGTGCTGAGTGTGTTAGTTACCGTTAAAAATGATTATGTGGTTCAGACATGTAATCGAATCGTTTTTACGCTGGTAAGTTCGAAAAAAGAAGAAGAGGGGGGGGGAAAAATATCCATGGTTACCTCTTCAAATCGATCGAAACTCGAACTCGAGTATTACACTTGAAAGGAAAAAAGTGACTTTGAATGATGAATTTTTTCACTCTTCAATCTCACTAAACATTGAAATCGTCTGTTCACAATTAAGATTAAAACAGGTGCGGGGACCAGGACGGGTGTTTATCATCTCACCTTCGTTACTTATAAACAACCAGAGTTGTTCTCCGTGTCAAGAATTTTTAACTTTCCTCGGACCTACTATCCACTCTGATTATAGTGAAGATGTAAATGATTATTTGTGGGAAAAATTCAATCATTTTCTGGTCATATTCAGCATTTAACCTTTGCCTAATATTAGTAAGTCGAGGATCAAACCTACAGTATGAAGACGTTTTCCCCGAAAGGGAACGAGGGGGTGTTGAAGATTATATAATGCATAGACTCGGGATGTGTGACCTGATTAATTGGCTTTGGCTTTGAGTACAACGTTTACGTATTCCGCCCTCTGACCAATCAAACCGTAATAGTGATTACCGACTTTGCGATCCGGGTTTAATATGGTCATTGCGAATTTTGCAAACCGCGGTCCACTCACAATTTTGCAAGGTCGAAAAGAGTGACTCAATAGTTTTCCCTTTCGGGAAACCAGAAAAGGAAGATTAAGTGAGGTAACCTTAGGCTCAGTAAAATATACCCAGCTAACTTATGTCTAATTTCTCAACCGATATGATCTGTATTTATTGTGTAAAGGTTTTTGACTTGTAAATTATAACTGATGACCTTAATTCTGTAGAATGGATTTTTCGGTTAGGAGAAATTAGTATTCAAAACAGGTCTTGTTGTGTGTTACCAGTGCTTTTATATAAATTGTAACATAGTAAAAAATTCTCTTTTCATTAATATTTCCAATTTTCTTAAATATGAATGATTCTGTATTTATCTACACATGTTTTGTATATTGAAATTGTCGATAAATTGAAGGGAAAAGAATATATATTAGCAAATATGAGAAATACAATAACAATAACAATTGTAATTTGATCAAACTAACAGAATTACTTTCTAGATTTAATCAAAAAACAAAAAAAATATTACAGACTTTGAGTAATCAATGAGAATTTGGATTATCTGTTCATTGCAATCAGCTGATTCTCTTTTTCCTACAGTTTTTTTTATTAGTGAACATTAAACTTGTACGACTATGTGATTGCTAAAGGTACTTGGATTTGTGGGCATATATGCCGTTAGGATGGAATTCTGATTCAATTTAATACCAAAATGAATGCAGAGAGCTCTCTTTATAAAAAAAAAATGAAATCTCTATTGTTAACTCTATTATTAAAATGGTCAGTTTAAGAAATGACCCCCTTCATTTCTAAACGTGCCGTCAATACTTTTTTCGTTTTTTCGTTTATTTTTTTCTCAGGAGGTGGGGTTAGTTTTTGTTCTAAGTACAGAATGCATTTTAAGAGTCTGGTCCGCAGGCTGCCGAAGCAGATATCAAGGTTTCTCAGGAAGGTTAAGGTTCATTCGGAGACCTCTGGTCGTTTTAGGTAAGTCAATTATTTTATCTCTTCAAAATGAGTTAAAAGGACCCCCCCCCCCCATCCAAGAATGGATAGGTGTGACCACCACGCTGGGTGAGCAGGGGTCTCTGAAAAGTGATTTCCCCCTTCCCTCTATTAATTTTTGAAACTTTCAGGGAAGCTTGCCGTGAGTAATTTGGACATGTGACCTGTTCCGTTTGGCCCCTTCCTATCACTAAGCAGACTAATAGTCTGGAGGTCCCAGCTGCCCCCTTCGTGGGCCTTCTGCTGATGAACCACCTTCCTGGAGGGAAATACTGACTGGTTCTATTATTTCTTTGCTTCTATACCGTCCAGGTTCCCATTTCCAAAAGGCATTGAAACATTCTAGTTTTACCCCATGTGAGCATGTCCTGTGGTATCAAGTTCTCTTTTATTCTCTTCCCTTTAATCCTCCCCCTTTCCCTCCCCCCTCCCATCCTCCCCATCAGTAAATACAATGGCAGTTGATTCAGTACTCTGTCCCATCGAGCAATTTACATAAGTTTTGTCAGCCTCGTTTTCTGTTTCTTCATGAATGATAGAAAAGTATGTAAACATAAATCTAACTCCTGCTGCTCGATCAAGTGGGGATTGTTAAAAAAGATATTTATCACCCCCAACCCCTCACCACCCCCTGGGGTATCTGAATTTTAACTCAGAGATCATTGTCAGAGAAGATGAAAAGTCGGTTAGCATGATGACCTTTTGTTTTATTCATTACAAATTCTTGTAATCCTTCTGAAGATTAACTCAAACTTTCAAAATTAAATTCGAGGAGGGGGACCTGGTTGAACGGATCCTTCCATATTAAATTCTGCATTTTACTGGTTTAAAGTCTGCGTGAATATTTGTATCATCTGCCGCGTCACCTGTCGTTCATCATTTTCAATTGTTGATCTAGATTGTTAAGCTTGGAGTTATAATCACTAAAGGGGAAAGACACATTAATGTGTAGTTTATTTCATTTTATATCATATCGTATCATATCTTTGCATTTCATCGCATTTCATCTCATTCATTTCATTCATTTCATTCATTCGTTTCCTTCGTTTCCTTCGTTTCATTCGTTTCATTCCTTTCCATTTCATTCATGTCATTTCATGTCATTGCATGTATTTATTTTTCCAACAACTACATAAATCATACAGTGTCATAAATAGATGTTATTCAAATTGACCTTAAAGCTATATGACGGTACATAAACCGTTGCGAAAGGAAGTGACCTAAACGGAACCTTTTTAGACTTGTCAAGTAGGCCACTTTCTGAACAGAAAGAAGAAGAGGAAGAAATAATTAATTGAAAAAAACAGGAAAAAAGGATAGTTCTACCAGTTCTAAGAAATGTTGTTGATTCTGGCCGGCATAATATATTCTATTGACCCAATTTACATACAATGATGTATTTTGTGGGAGGAAGGGATATATTTGTGGATTTCACCTCCTTTTTTTCTTCTGATTCTCCCTATTCTCTTTGGTTTATTCATCTCCCTTGCAGATATTGTTGTTGCGACAGCTTCTTCACTAATCATCATTGTTGGCAGCAGCCACGCTAAATTTATGAAACCGGCCCTGCCCGGCCTTAGGTTCATCCAGATATTGAGGCTGGTTAGATTAGACCGGCGAGGCAATTCCTGGAAGTTACTCGGCTCAGTTGTTTGGGCCCACAGACAGGTTCGTAGACAATCATAGCATTTAGGGTTTTCTCCGGCGATCCATATTATGGGAACCAACATATATGTTCGTTGAACCCCTTTTCCAGATGTTTGAATTGCGTCGTTAGACGTTATTAGCTTTAGGTCATGTTGGCCAAGGTAAGAGAAATGTCTCATCTATGCCTTTTTCAAGTCTTTTAAGGACTAATGTCCTGAGATCTAATTTGACCTCACCTGATGTCCACCCCCCAACTCATACCCCTCCCTTTCTCATGCTTTATCCCCTCCCCTCATCAAGGAATACAGAAAGAGTCACCAGGATATAGGTGGTACATATTGCTAGTAGCATTTTCCTACTGAAGTCAAATGTCAAGTTGATGGTTATTTATGGTCAAACTTCTAGATGCATTTAAAGCTGTGCTATATCAAAGCACCTTCTGTTCATTATTTACACTCCTGAATGTCTCAGAATGGTTTCTCTCTGGGGGGAGGGGGGGTGGGGGGTTCATCAAGATTCATCACAACCAGCTGTTTTGACGCATAATTTCATCCGTTTATCACATTTGAAAATAATTTTTGCTGGCGATCAGTGTCGAGAAAGGGACTTATTGAAACCATCTCACATCACTTTTTAAATATTGCATTCCAGAATTGTTGTGAATATGAAAAAGTCCAGCAGTTAAAATATATTTTAGACAAATAAACTTTGTTACCGTAACTTGATGATTTGTTCGTATAGCTTTCAAAGTTATTCATTGCTTGTTTTCTATAGTTAAGTGACACTGTTAAATGTAAATATTGAAAGAGCATGTAAAGAGATCAGAGAAAACCAAAAAAATCTCTCGATTCCCGTTCTAGCCCTAAAATTACTAAACAAGTCGTTAATTATCACAACTTAAAAGTAACGTAGTTGTCGTCTACTAAAATTACAGCAAGTTTGAAGTCAATCGGATGAATTGATGCTATAATATGGCGAAAGAAAGAATCTAGCCTCACTGGTGTATATTGCAAATGGGACATCTCTTTGATTGATGTGTGTGAGGTTGAGGGCGTGTGTCTACTAAGAGGAGCTTCTGAGAGTTGATATGTGCAGTTTTCATATAGTTATGAGTTTAATTGAATTCAACTATTACTTATTGTTTTCTTATCCATGAATGACATATCTGTGTCTTCAAGAGTATATCGCCCACGGGGGAATTCATATCCGTGGTCTTGGTCGTCATGGTTACATATATGCCTGTTGAAAATTCAAAAGAGGAACAAAGAGTGATTATGAAAGCTAAAAAAAAAAAAAAACGAGAAATGTGATGTCATAGGTAATGAGAATATTGGTAATTTCCTCTCAAAAATTTGAATTTAAATTTCCATCTTTTAATTGGGTTGTTTTATTGGGTTATTTTTGGGCTGACTTGATGTTAGCTTAAATAATGCACAATCCATAAATTAATTTTTTCAATGTTTTTGCAGGATATGAGAAAAATGATATGATCTCTTTTTCCTGTAGCTGTCAATGACATTTAAATTTACTTACAAACTTGATAGAAATATTTAAAACAAGTAAAGTCGTTATCTTATTAAGTTAAGCGCTGTTCCAGGTTACCAACAGTGTGTGACAGTTAAGTGTGGACAGCAATATTCAACATGTGCTTCATGAAAATCCCTTCATATAACATCTTGTTAAAACTTCAAATATGATTGTTTTTTCAAGAGAAAAGCCTAATTTCACTGGATCCCAGTGAGTGCACAATGGGGGGAGGGGGTGGGGGCGTCATCACATATGTTCTCCTAAATATTAAAGTTCCTTTTATATAAATATTAATTTTGACTTTCTCTCAAAAAGTGAGACAATATATTAAAGGCCTGTTGTAATAACTGGTAAATGTCTCCCTAATTCGACACATTTTCTATTTTTTTAAAATGCATCTTTATATTGCAAAAGAATTGTCTTCATTTGTGGATTAACGACTTGCGTATAATACTGAAGAAAAACAGATAATTTTCAAAACATATGAAACGATGATTATATTTCTCATTTTACTATAATATTATCTGTCTATAGATTTTGTAACATGGTCCCCAACCTTTAAAATTTTCATATTTTCAATGAATAGGCTTTGTCGCCTTAAAGGTATGCTGTATTGGGCCCAAATATGCTAGATATTCAAATATGGTCACCTTTGGTCAAAATTCTTAAACTGTTTTTATTACATCCTTGGAGTAAATTTTCCCCACTGGGACATTCAGTCATCTTGTGTGTTCCTTAAAAATGTCTGAGAACAATTTGGCGAGAAAAGATCTCAAGAGAAGTACTTTTTGAAAACTTCTAGCAATATAGCGTGCTATAACTTGGGGCCTATAATGACTACCTTTACGTAGCATTTAACACAATGTGCTCCCTGCTACAGATAGATACATCCCATAAAGTTTCTCAATTAATATTTTTTTTTAAAAAACCATAATTTTCAACAGCGAATCTTCCAGCCTGAAGATCCAATAAAACGTGGAAATTGATATTTATTGTCGTCAAGTTTATTCCATCTCATGAATTATGCTTAAACTGCCTCATTTTATTATAAAAGATCAAAAGATTTGAATTTTGACCAAATTTTCGGAGGCAATCGAAATTCTGTCTTTGTCGTCTGACATTATTGCCAAACCCGAGAATGGCCTCCTCTCCAGCGCTTTCTCGACAAGCATAGGGAATTTTTCATACGGCATTGCACGACCTTGAGTAAAAGAATCTCGTGGAGGGTTTCGGCACTCTTAACTGCAGGTGCAGTCAATGGCGTTGTGTACATTCTACGGCCGAATCATTCTATTATCGCGGCTCGGCTCGATTCTCACCTTTCGAAAGGTGAACGGCCCTTCCTCGCATGCCGTCGTACGCAATTTGTCATTCCGACTCGTGTTAAGCTGCGAAGATTAAGAGCTGCATCGCATCCTCTGCCTTTGTGAAAGGGAACAACGTAAGCAGAGGGGACCAGCGGGGGGTATTTAGATCCTAAGCTGAGAAAAGTTTAAGGAAGCAGGTTTCCTCGAGACGGGGAAACATAAAATGAGGATTGACACATTAATTAACGTAAACCGAAAAACTGGAAGCTTTCGCGTAAGTTAGCGCAGAGTTAAACGTCGTTCCATTTTAGGTTTCTTGATCGTTGATTGCAAACACCTCCAGCCACTTGGCTAAGTTGTTGGCTTTTTCGCATCCATGGTTGTGTCTCAAAGATGTTTTGAGGCAGTCTTTTACCTTGATGTTGTTAGTGATTCTTTACATCGCAAAACTGCTTGACGCTACGCTGCACGGGGAGAATGGAGAAACGTATTAACAAACTGCAAACACCTCTGGGTGATACTTAATACTGTTCTTAGTAGGAATTTAGCCTAAATAATTTCTATGGCAACCTTTATCGAAATATTCCTGACATTTCTGCTAATTTAAGCATGAAACCGTGTGTTATTGGTTGGAAACTTAAATTACATGTTTTGTTAAGAGAAAAGGATCTTAGCTTATAGACTCCCTTCTCTCTTAACCCATCCTACACAATGAAATGAGCAAACTACGGAGACATCGCCTCGTTAACTAATACCATTGCAATCTGTTAGCCACATATTTGTAAAACTGGAATTATCATGCCTTCCACAAGTATGTATGGTAAACTGTTTATATCAATCAAGCTCGCATTGGCAACAGATTTGTGATTAATAAACAACACATGAGAATCGTGGGTCTATCCCACGGATTATAGCATATTTAATGTCTCTTAAAATATCGTTTCTATGGCAACCCTTATCGTACCCCTACGTGTGGGATTGTGGCAGACTATGAATTTTATTTTATAATTTTGTTTTTTTCATTTTCCTCATCCGTAGGTTCATAGTACCAGATTGCGACAAATATACAACTCATTTTTACTATAAGCATCTGAAAAATACCCATCTGTCTTCTGATAATTAAAATCTCTTTAATTCCTCATTTCTAATTAAAATTCAGAGTGATCACAAGCCCATTTTTTCCCTATTTATTTTTCCTTATTTTTTTTTTCTTCACATTTTCATTGAAATTTTGAATTTGGTTTATTAAGGTGTTGTATTCAATTACTTGTTGATGATATTTCATCCCGTAGGTGTAAGTTTAATTAATGGCGAGGAGTCGTTGGCCGATCAAAGTGGCGTAGATTGAAAGGGAACAAAAAGAGAGAAGTCTCTCTGCAGGGCTGATTGTTTGATGAGAGCTGCCGATGCCATAGCGATCACTTAACCTCTTAAACAGTAAAGCATACGAAACAAAAACTGAAAACGGTGCCTTTTTAACCATTTTGTATATCTAGGTGACATATTTATTAAAATTTGGAACAACAATATTATCAAATTTTCCAAAGGGCATTGGCCGACAGCTGTGACTCGATTATAATTTTATACAGCTGAGTATCCGTGCATTTTTTTGAATATGTGTCGATCGTCATAGTAACCGTTTTTTGGCTTCCAGCAGGCACCTGATTTTACTTAAAGTTAACTATAGTAGTGGAATATGTTGTTTTGTATGATTCTCTTCGACTTATCTCTTTTCCTACAAAAACGATTCAATTAGTTGACATTTGCCTGTTGCCTAATTTAAATTGCAAATAAGAACCACCCCATGCTGCTATTGTTTGTAACATAATATGTAGGCTGTATATAATTTGACCTATTTCGATGCAAACTGTTAATAAGTCCTCCTGCTTTTTAATTACATATTAATTTATGAAACAAACCAACACATTATACTTATATATATCCCAAGGAAAATACATTTTATCAACAATGGAAAGCATTATATATTTTCCCTTTGCAGTTTATAATCTAGAACAATATTCTATTGGATAATTTGTCAGCAAATTAAAATGTGGATAATTGGGTGTACATCATGTCATTTCTCATGAAGATGCATGATGTTCATTTCAAAAACAAATCACCACATGCATATTCATGAGCATAAAATAATTTACTTTATGCATCAGTATAATACATTACAGCAGGTGTTGGCAGTGGCAGAGCTAGGGGTATTGGTCAGGGGGGGCGAGAATGGTCTGTAGGGGCGCTTTCGACTCTATTTAAGCGGAGCGCCACCATTGGTTGGCGCGGAGCGTACCGAATTTTTTTTTAGTAAAGATACACTCTAGATCGCCGGAAATGACCATTTCCGGGCCTTGCTAATTTGCAGATAAACGAAGAATAAATAGGTGTTATCGCCATTTTGTCAGAAAATTACACCAACAAAATGTGACAAATGTCAATAGGTAGATGAGAGCGCAATTAAAAAGTCAATAATCGCAAATAAGTAAAAAGTGGTAAAAAGCTGAAATGGGCGCCAGCAGTCCATTTGAGTCCGTCAGGGGGGGCATTCGCCCCCCCTGACTGTATGGACGCTCCGCCACTGGGTGTTGGGCATCATGAATATGCATGATGTTCATTTAAAAAATAAATCAAAACATGCATATTCACGAGCATAAAATAAATGATTAATTTTCTTGCTACGTCATTTACTGAAGGTGTTGCGCACATATTTTTTTTAAATTTGTACCTTGCTGTTGACAAGGACATTGCCTCCAAAACAGTGTCGGTATTGAAATTTGTCCGCAAGAATAGAATTTTGACAGATTTTAAGGATATAAATGGGTGAAAATAAGCTATAATCAATATGGGATTCCCTGAAAAATGACACCCCATGAATGTCTCTCCTAATTCGGTATACTTTTGTGCAGTTCTTTAGCGCAATTGATCGAATACTCAAACATGGAAACTTGCATATTTTATGTAGCTATAGTACTTAACCCAGATTGAGTGAAAAATTGTCACGATTGAAATGTTACAACCCTGCGATACAAAAATATTCCCAGCGATTTTGCTGTCATCCCACCGCAGCTAGAAGAAAAATGCGTTTCGATGATGATTTTCAACGACATTGGATGCACCGCTGCATGCCAATGACATATGCATTGTCCTGAAAAGTTAGTGAGAAATCACATTGGAAACTGTCACAGACTGTTAATGCATTAGCCTAATCATGAACATAGACATTTAGATCATACAAGTACATTAACCAAGCTTCGATCCTCCTCTTGCATCGAAGAGCGGTAAAGGTGCGACTTAATACATAGCAATTTTCGGATGATGAATGCATCAACGAACATTCATCACCGCCGCCGTCCACTCGGTGAATATCTGAGCCTTTATCAATTAATCTCTCTCTCTTACGGATCGCCTACCGCACGTACATTTTCTCGGCGACATCCCCGGGGCTCAAACCGGGTCGCCCGCACGACTAAGGTCTCATGGTTCATCTGAGGATTATAGACATGCAGATAGCCGAAAAGTGATGAATGTTTACACAATGTGTCACATATTCGCCCTTTTCGCCAGAGGGCGCCGCGGAGAGTTAGACTGACGAAGCATCTAACGATTTCTGCAGTCAAGTTTATTACGTCCCGACGGTGATCTGAGACGGAAGAAACGAGTCCAGGACTCATCTCTGAATCAATTTTCAGGTCGAGGTTAACTCTGCTGCATGTTATATCGTCACATCTATATATACATGAAATACACCTGAGGGGTTATACCCAGCATGGCACACTCGATATTAGCTAATGAGAGGAATAGAAGAAGATGAAAAAACAGACGGACGGAAGGACGGACAACGGTCGTCATAATACGTACTTCATTATTATGCCATTCACGTTCAAACATAACATACTCTAGAGTTGTCATTTAATCTGTCAGTTAGATACTAGCGTATAGGATAGGCCTATTATGCATTGATATGCACTGTGAAGGCAGCTATAAGGTTGAACATCGTCAAACTTGTAGCTAGAGGTGTAGTATATCACAATAACAGAAGACAGATCAAATTAAACGTTGTTAACAATGATACGAAAATATTTATCACGGCACAAATTTTGGGTTTCGTTTTTTTTATTTTTTTTTATTACTCAGTTACTTCAATAAGGAAGTACAATATAAATTTAATGAAAAAGACATTTTCTTTTTTGTAGAAGGGAAAAAAAAAACCCATAAATTTCCAGCTAATTTGTAAGAAAGCAACAGAGATGTAACAAAACATTTTCTACTTTATTTTTTTTTTATTTGTATCGATGTATTTGATATACCAGCAAGATGAATTGAAAACCACTTCCCCACAAAATTTAATAACAGGCAGGCTTACAGTAATCTGTGTTTATTCTGTTATGATTTGATCGAGGTCACATCACTTGATCGAAAGAAATGCTTAGGTGTAAATCAATTATGGAAAAAAAAAAACTAGTAATAATAATCTGTAGTATAAATCTAAAAATGGAATCGCAAATAGTTCTTGACATATGTCTTCTGGTTGTAATAACTCAATAGTTGCGTGTAAATTGTGTCGTTGAGTGTATCGTGCAAAATGGAAAAACAAACATTAAAAAATAAGAATCATAATCAAACTCAAAAGGAAGTCCTAATGAAAAGTCTGTATTTATATAGCCATGTTTGAAAATTGTAATTTGCATCTTAGCTTGTTTCGGGTAAATTTCGGTCCTTGGTAGCAATTTAAATAACTCATCTCCAAGCAGCTGACAGATAAACTTTACCACCATTTTCTGACAGTATATTACGCCAACTGTGAACGAACCCCAATTTAATCCATGATTTTTCTTCTTTGTTTTTACTTTTTTATTTAACCCTTTTTAATGACGTATAGAGTTTAAAGAGAATCTTTATAGGCCAGATTTTTTATGTAATTTTAAGGTTTGTGAATTTTACATGTCTTTGATAATTTCCACAGTTCAAGAAATAAAATAGTAAGTTGAGCTCTATTTACACATACTGTAGTAATATTTCCGTAACTATAGCTTAGTCTGGGTTTCACGTTATATATTCAACCATTTAACATGTTCTGCTAAATCACTGTATTGGATAAGGTTGCTGACGTCCATTTCATCGGATTCCTGCTTATCTTAGAATGCTGCTGCCATGCACCCAGCTTGAATTAATAGTGTCTAAATAGTAAGATAGGAATATTAATGCATTTTACTGAAGCACCGCAGAAATTTGACATATTTTAATAAATGGGCAGTACTGGATGACATCTTTTGCATATTAAGTTCGGTTTGGGTAAAGTTGCGGTCCTTGATAGCAATCTAAATATCTCATCTCCAAGCAGCTGACACTTAAACTTTACCACCATTGTCTGACAGTATATTACACCAACTGAACGAACCCCAATTTAATCCATTATTTTTCTTCTTTGTTTTACTTTTCTTTTCTTTCTTCAATTTATTATTTGATGACATGTAGAAGAGGATAAAAGTAGCTCAATTATATTTCAACTCTGACCTAAATTTCTTCCATTTAATAAAAAATTATCTTTCATTTTACTAAATACCTTAAAGAGGGATAATATCCCAGCCACTCCATCCTTCCCACTCCCCCCCCCCTCCCTCCCCTACATACCACTTTCTTCCCATAGGCATATTATCTTGCCTGTTCTTAATGTTTAAATAAAACGTGTGTAATTAATGTTTGTTGATGTTAAATATGGATTAATTGTTTTTACAGATGGGTTTACAAGACCTGAAGCAGTTTAATTAATAGATGATGGAACCCTGATTATTTAAGATGATCGTTTTAATAATTGAAGCCCTAAAAATAAAAAAAATTGGTGGGATATTCTTTCCTTAAATTCTGCTAATTTCTATTAAGTTGTCTTTAGGGAGGCAGGTGGTGAAATAAAAAACCAGGAAATTAATAATTTTAGGAAAAGAAAACAAAGCAAAACTCCTTCTACTAAATTTTAAGAAAATGAAGGAATTTTAGCAGTATTTTTAATCTTGATTAGACAATTAGTTTAAGGCCAGAAAAGAAGGAAAAAAAGACATTTCAACCCAAACCTCCTTTTCTCCTCCCTTCCTGTGTGTCTCATATTTGTCTATCCCAGGGGTGGGGAGCAAAGAAAAGGGGGGGCATGGTGGATCACCCCTCCACATATTTGTGAAAAAATACCTCAGCTTATTACTTTTAGCAGATCTAACTACCATTTTGGACAAAACAAAGTCAACTGTTTTGTACCTACAGTAACAGTGTGCTCCCTAAGTACTCGAAAGGAAGGTGCAATATCATAATGATTGTGTTTAAGTCTGTTAGAGCTAGGACTGGGTCCTAATTATATCCATGATCTGTTGGTAACCTCTGGCCGTAGCAGAAATATGTTATAAAAAGAACCGTGAGTTAAAACCTTGTATGGGTATTGCTCTTTTGCGAATGCTGGACCTAAATTGTGGAATAAGCTTCCTGACAGCCTTAAAGAAGTCCAAAATGCTGCTACTTTTAAGAAGCAATTAAAACACTACTTATATGTCAAATGATTCTGATTTCAGCCAGAATCTCGACCAGGTTTAACTTTTGTTTCGTTACTCTTGAGTTTAATTTTAATAGTTGTTTTCCAGCACAGCAGTGTACACAGTTTTCTGTACTTGATTATTTTTTCAAATTCATTTACTTGTTTTATCGCCAATTGTGTACAATGGGAAAGGAAGTCTCCTATAAAGTCTTAAAAAGACTTAACAAGGTAGGAGACTCCCTGGAAAAAAAAAGAAAAAAATGTACAAATATATATAATACAGAATATACGTAAGGATTAAATATACAGTAATAATATCCTTGTGATGCTGAGATGGATACGTGAATAGATTATATAATACTAGTACAAGCTAATAAATTCCTTTTTCAAATGTCTGGTGAATGTGGGTTTTGAAGGTATAGACTTCAACTTTTTTGATAATTATTATGATAGTCGAGAGAATAAAGAGTGTTAAAGTCGGCCAGACTGAGAACCCAGCAGCCTGAGAGGTTGTTGGTTTGGGCACGATATAATTAACAGTTAGAGTACACATGGCTCTTTCGTTTCTGGTAATACAGCTTCCAGCTGGTAAAAACAACCCCCATAAACTTTTGAGCTAATAAACCTGTTTAATAATTGGATAGCCACCTGTACTAAGTGACGAGCCATTCTCATTCCACATTCCCCGCGTGTCAACGTGGTCTCCTGGCGTCGCAAAATGACTACCTTCTGTTCCGTTCATCGAGTCCACTTCTAAGGAAATTTGTGACTTGATAAGTATAGTGAAATGCAACCAATGATACACCAGCTTCCTTGAAATAATTATGAAAGTATTATGAGGTAGCAACGTTTTGTCTTCCCTTAAAGGCATTGAAGAGTCGCCCCAAACCGTGTGCCACCATCTTTAAAAGTTAACTTTCCATACCTTGCAAGTGAAGTTTTTCTCTTGTTGTACAAACTGCAGACAGAACAGTAATGAAACGTGATACCTTGTTATCTTTAGCTGGACCTAGATGTCCATCGCTGTATCGTTTGTACACTGTGCTGTGGGTATTGACCGCAGCTGTATGTACTGACTGTACACTAGTGTCTAATTACCGACGGTAGCAAGCTGTGTGTGTTTTTTTCTGGGATCAATGGTGGTGTCTTACACTTCTGTTACACTTCATTCGAAACTAGGTCAGATTACCGGCATTAGACGTTTCTTTTTGCGCGAGTCTTCACACCCTTTAATTGCTAAATTCCCCATTTTTTTTTTCATGTTCTCTAAGAAGAACAGAATCGCCAACTTGAAACTCATTACAAACTCTGTCTACATTGCAAAGCTAAATGAGTCTCATAAATTGAAGTCCGACATGGGATACCGTAGAATGATGTCTGGTCGTTATGGACATGGGAAAGGGACCTAATTATTATTGGTAACGAGATATATCATCGGACGTTATTGTTCGTCTTCGTTTGTCGTCAGGTCGGAACAGTGACCTGACCTAGTTTGGGTGATCTGTACTGTAGTACAGTAGCTAGCTGGATCTGGCATTATGCTATAAAAAAAATCAATGGTACAGGGTAACAGAGATCCTCAAGGGTAAGAGTAAATTTATCGTCAATGGCTTTAATTAATGGTACTCTGACACAAGCTTGTCGCCCGATCGCACGTTTCAGGAAATTGAAGTGAAAAACAAAAATTTGCTAGAACTAAGTTGTTGAAAGTTAAGACGGTTTGTTGTTCGAATGCTGACATTTTAAATAGTTTAAAAGTTAAAATGAAGTTATCATCAAGATTTTAACTTGATAATGATACAATACGATACTAAATTGTCACGTAGCATCACACTCTGGGGAAGGGGGACAATTTGATGTGTGAAGGTTTTATTAAGCCCCTAGATATGTTATGGTGCAAGATTTATTGGTTATTTCCCAGTGTGTTTTTGAAAATGTAATTATGTTATATGCATAAAAGTGTTGCCCAATTTATTGGGCGACATAATAAAAGGATTTAAATGATTAAGAACCGTCACAATGAGTCAATCTCTTTTTATAGCCTATGTACTGACATTCGGAATAAGTATGAAAGTATCGCAGAGTTGTCAGTATTGCTGTGGCATAACCAACCAACTGAATGCCGACACCGAATTGGATAAAAAAGCCAACTCAATGTCTGGGGAAAAGTTGGCAGAGGGGTAATTAGTGCCCCCCCCCCGAATGCCACCTATGCTCGTTTTCTTTTAAGTATCATTTCTGTTCCATATGCTGGAAGTCTACTTCATCCGCCAGCATTTTGCGTCTTGTTGTAAACACTGGGAGGGGCCGGTTAGGGTCGGGGAGGGAACTTCCCTGGATCCCTGACTAATGTCCACCACCTTCACCATCCCATTTTACAAGCTCGGTTATTTATCATCTGCTCCGGTCCGCAATATACCTCTCAGAGATGACGAAGCACGAATAACCGGCATTAATTCACTTTTCTCTTGTAACTTTTTCAATTTTTGTTTTACCTTTTAACCAATATTTATTATTTCATTTTTCATTTTAATCCATATTTTATATTCATATCTATTGTATTTTCTCTCCTTCTCTTCCAGGAGTTACTGACAACATGGTATATAGGTTTCCTGGCAGTCATGTCGTTGTCGTTCGTGGTCTACACTATGGAACACGAGAGAAACTCGACTGTGGTACGGCCTGGTAAGTCAAGACTCAAAGACATGGAACGACCCAAAGTCAATTCTTGGAAAACAGCTTTAAATTTGACTCGTTCATGGACTGGAGCAGCTCAGCTCAGCGTGTGGTTAGATCTCAAACAGCTCCTAACGGCTGACATCACAAGTGCTAGTGGCAGGATTCCACACATCACTTTATATCAAACACAAGGAATGGAGGGGGGGGGGGACTGGGGTTTAGTTATATTCATTTTCTCTGGTTTTGCTTATTACATATTCTTCCAAATGTGTTATTAAATATGAAACAAAACAAACTTTGAAAAATTTCAGAAAAAGAAAAATTGCTCCATTGGGATAAAGCATCGATCATGCTTGCTCGTAAAATACAAAAAAATTGCTTGGCTACTTCACTCGAAAGTAAAGATAAACTGAATTTTTCATATTCTGTTCAATGGAGGTTCAACACTCCACCGGCATCCCCCCACCCCCTAGATTCTCCCTCACTTCTTCATGGTAATTCAGCAGCCATTTTTATTTTTCAATCCAGTTATTTGGAAATTGTCGAATGATCAGACGTCCTTTTTAAGTTCTTCAACTCAAAACAAAAAGCAAACCGCAAAGACAGCTGAGATTTTGCTCGACTTTTTCTGGGACATTTAGCCTTGATCATTCCTTCTTCTGTTAATTCACTCACCTCCATTCTACTGTAAGAGTATATTTATCTTTGATTAGCGTCGTAAAGAGGAGAATCAATATCCCGGGCTGGGATTCGGGGAGCAGACGAGAGTATAAAAGTCGTCAAGAGGAATCGTCGGCCTTGGTTTCGATCTATACATGGAAGCTTCTAATTTTGAAGTCAGGGTCAGATCAAATGGGGCAGGAGAAAAAGAGAGACGACGAAACAATCGGTCGGCCGATATAGTTCGTGTTTGTCGTTGGCGAGCTCACGTCCAGCAGAACCTGCGGGGGGCGGGGGGGGGGCAGAATTACCACCGTGAAACGGAGTGATCCCGAGAGCAACCACGAAAATTTCGGTTTGAAAAGTTCGCCGTACATGTGACGGCGTAGATTGCAATTGCTCGAACAATTGCAGCAACGATGATGGACTTTCCGTATAGCTTAGATTTTGAGGAGTGTTTTTCTTCGCTTTTTCTTTTTCTTCAAATTGATTAAGGGTTTAGACACGACAAGGATTATACATCCAAGTTTGTAAATGAAACTGAAGTCAAAGATGTTCATTGCTTAAAAGTTGAAATAAAAATGGGGATAAGAGGTTAGTGGTTGTTGGCCAGCGTTGGTAATTATAATAATAATAATAATAACTGTTTTTTGTATAGCGCAGGTATCCAGAGCACAAGGCAATGTTCAAATGCGCTCCCAAATAAAGGGTCTAACTGTGATATTTCTCAAAAAGGATAGTTTTTAACTGTTTTTTGAGATCCTATTGAATTATAACCTGTTTGAAAAACAATATACTGTTTCGTGATTTTATCTTCTGATCATTGAAGTGTACTTGGAAGGCAAATTTCCTGTGAAATCCCCGGTCAATTTCTGGGTTGTATGTCGTAAGAAATTGGGGGAGGTTTCCCTGATGACAATTGACATATGCAGGGTATACTATTTGGGGCTTCAATTCCCCTGACTATATGACTATAAAACTGACTATAAAAAGTTTCAACGCCCAGTCATGTAGGTTTGGTTCACTTGGCAAGTAATGCCAATATTGTACCGCGCACGCACACTACAATATAACTACAGTATGAAAAGTTCCCCCCCAAAAGGTAATGAGGGCAGTATTGAAGAACTAAGCATGCATAGACTCTGGTTGTGTGACCTGATTAATTCACTCTGGCTTCGGCTTTGAGTACAACGTTATACTGTATGCTGCCGTGTTGGACGAATCTAACCGTAATAGTAATTACCGACTTTGCGATCCGTGGCCGGTCCCCCTCACAATTTTGCAAGGTCGGTAAGAGAGACTCCCTAGTTTTCGCTTTCGGAAAACACCCCCAAAAATGAGCAGAAATTGTTATTTAAATCACATGCAATTAATGCCACGTACAGGAGGTCTATAGTAGCTTGGGTATATACAGCCACAATATAATATATTCAGTTTTTATGCCAAATTTATTATATACATGTATTTATAGCTGCATGTAGCTTTGTATCATATATTTGCGGCGGCCTTGATGTGCCAATTAAAATATTTCGGCCATCAATCATTCTGTTTCGATCAGAGATACAGCTCCGGCGAGCAGACGACAGAGCGACGAGCGCGGTGATCCATCGTAAATTATTCGCCCATCGAGATTTTACATCAATCATTTTGATTACAGGAGGGATGAAGGAATTTGAGAAACTTCAAATCTATTTTCTTAAGCAATAAGTTATTTTGTTGTTAAGTTGTTAAGTTATTAAGTTGTTAAGTTAAGTTATTAAGACATTTAAGTTGTTAAATTATTTTGTTAGGACAACTCGCAGATTGTGGTACTTTTTTGACATGGCCGGATTTCTCATTTATGGGCAAATACCTTAATTATCTATTAATGGTTAAACTACACACGCAGAGATCAACAGGTTGTAAACTGGTCAAGTTAATTCAGACAACTCTAGTATTGATCTTAATCAATAGTCGGTTGCTGGGGGGAGGGGAGGCGGAGGGGGAGGGGGAGTGGGAGGGGGGTTGCACTGCAGCCAGACTGAGCATATGACATCATCCTTCCTGCTCCACACATCCGGCACAACAGGTACGGATGATACGCAGAGATTAATCTCATTCTTGCAACAGCTTCACTTTACAGCTGTTGCACACAGCTCTCTAGTCTTTCTGACATGAGGGCCTACTTTCAATATCAACTGTAACTACGGTAACTGGGCTAAATGGCTTATGCTTGACTGCGAGTCTTTCAATTCAGTTACAGGTGCATCGTTGGTTACTTGGTTCATATAGGAATCTTGAAGTGGTTAAAACCAAGGTTAACATGTCTGTCTGTCTGTTCAATTCCTCAGGTGACGTTAACCACGGTCGGCTATGGTGACAAGACTCCTGAGAGCTGGTCCGGTAAAATGGCTGCTGCCACCTGTGCTATCGTGGGCATTTCCTTTTTCGCGCTTCCTGCGGTAAGCTACCTAAATAGTTTATTCCAAGCAGATTTAAAATGTCACCCGAGTTGTCAGTCAATTTTTTTCTCTTCAGAACATCAACTTAGACATGGAAGTTGTATTAGCTCGTATGAATATGTATGAGTTGTTATTAATTGTCATTTAAATGGTGACAAGTACGTACTTGTTTCAAGACTCGTAAGACTTTGCATGTTCACTTCAGAAGAGAAACTTTACTACAAAGAAACATCTGTTTAGGTGCATTCATTACCTCAGGGCATGAAAATTGTGAGCTTCATTTTACACAAGATTCCTTTAGGCTTGAATATGAATTGGGTGAAAATTTGCCATTTGATCAATAATATTGCAAATGTTATCAATTTTTTTATGAATTTAACCAAAATGTCGAAATTTATCCAGCGTTTTTAAACAGTTGCATTAAATTTGGATAAATATTCAAGTTCATATCGTGAAAGATTTCCAAATGATGTTGAAAATATCGGGGAAAAAATTACCAACATTAAAGGCCCCCCATACAGTGTTTTTTAAGCTTTTAAATTTGGTGAAAAGAAATTCATATGCCTGATCATGTTTAAAGTATTCAGCTGAAAGATGACATGCATAATTCTCAATAACATCCTTAATAAGTTCTAGAAATCTTTCTTTTTCTTGTCCACTTTTTCTCTTTTCCTATATATTTTTTATTTTGTCTTAGATAAAGAAA
>KN896435.1:3353-23230 GCA_000934455.1 Apostichopus parvimensis
ACCAAGAGTACATGTTGCCTTCATGTAACAGAGAAAGGGATATGGAAGCTCGTGCATGACTATTACGTCCTCTTGGGAGATTTACAATAACACACATGAATATTTCATTCCTTGTGTGAAAGTTGTTTCCATGTTGATCACTGAAGTGAAGGTGATTACAATGTTTAGGAAACCACACATTTGCTCATGTAAACCATAAAGTATCCATGGTGATCTGTTATGAAAATGTAGAGGATTACTTCAGGCCAAAATATTAGGTTTTTATGGGAGCAACCAAATTTTTGTTTGGTTGCCAATTTTCACTACTTTACCAAAACTATACTGAGTATTATTCAAACTAAACTTGTCTTGGATCAATCTAATCACACTCCTATATCTTAAATACTCATCTCATTTTGCCTTAGAATATAGAGTGGATGATTAGCAAATTACAGAGAAGATCACTCTGCTTATAAACACTCTTAGAACCAGTGAAAATATGAACTTGCATGCAGGAGACAGACTGCTCTCTAAAGCCAATTAACCCGACCACAATTTATGTCGATATGCATGCTGCTTGAAAGGCCACAGCAATAGAGGGGGTAGAGGGAGAGGGTGGGGAGGCATATATGCTTGACATAAGGGGGATACATTAGGGGGCTCATATAAACATGGGAGGAAAAAAAACTTTGTTACTTTCATATTATATACTTGAACATGAATGAAGACTTCAAGAAGGGCCTTATGTGGCTCTTCATGCTGCTGGAGGTGAAGTATTTAATATGATAAACATGTTTGTCCCTTGCTCCATCTCATTGCCTCCTCCCATGTTCAACTTCTGCTCTGAATTAATTACCTTGGTCAAAAGGAATTGTCTGATCAGTGTAAATTCACTTTGTGACTCGATAAATAAACAATTTAATAGTTCATCTAATTCTTTAAGGACATTTAAAAATGTTGTTGCTTATTGTTTTCTTGATATCAGCACAAGATTGAATTGAGGTCATAATTTAAGAAATTGTTTAAATATTGAAACTGTGGATATCATATTCAAAACCAGCTTACAAGCTACCTTTGTATCTTTAAATCACCTTCAGGTATTAACACATTCAGTGACAAATTTGGAACTGGGTTCTTTCTGATCAAATTGAAAAAGGGTAATAAGAACAGATAACGATGGTGTTGTTATGTCACATGACTGGTCATGTGAACTGAGGCATGAATGAATTTTTTTCCTCTCCTGTCATATGTTAACACTGAAAATATATTGCACGTATCTGGCAGTATATCGCTTAGGTTGAGCATGCAGTGTGCTGAAAAGATAAAATCAGTCTTTTGAAAGATTATGATGCATTGAATTAAGAAGTATTCAATTTGGGGTTTAGTCATTTGGATGGGAAGGGTAGCAGGGCAAATTTTGAATGGTAATCTGGTAGTCTGTGATGACCAAATATCTGTTCAAACAACCAAATTCAGCTGTGTAGGTCGTCCTGTGGATAACTAGCTGTTTACGGGAAATTCAAATTGCATTGTAATTAAATACTGCCAAACAGCTAATTGATAACTTTTATCTCCACCAAAGCTAGTGTTCTATACACCAACTGTGACACATCTCTTCTATAGTGTACATCCTACAGTGACATACTGATCATTGTTATTTTGATGAATCGACAACCAGAAAATATCCTTACTAATTTTAAGTAGGGGAGTGGGTGTAGACTTTTGGGGAAAAGGTGACCTACGATGATATATACACAAAGATATATACAGGTGGCTTGTGGTCTTGGAGAGGTTAGATAAGGGGAAGAAAACAAGTCGTCAGGCTAAAACAATAACATGAACAAACTTGAGGTATATCTGCACTTTCTTGTATCTCCCTTGCCTTGCTATCACTTTGCTGTGGATATTAAGCAAGTTGTGTAACATCTATCAGTTTATGTCATCCCTTCACATCGTAAAATTGCACAAGGTTTTTTCATCCAAAGCAGATGATTCACAGTACAATAAAATGGGGAAAAAATCAATCATTGTCCAAAATTGTCCACATTAAGGTCATTGGAATTACTTTCAGTACGTTTAATGAAGTTAAATACATATCATTGGATTTTCAGGAATTTGAGAAGGTTGTCCGAAGGACTACCAGTTTCAAAGATTTTCAAAGATTTGGTAGTCCTGCAAAAAACTTGGTAGTCCTTCCAAATTTTCCACCAAAATTGAAAATGAACACAAATAATACAAAACAAAACATTTTGGTGCTCAATCTGATTGTGTCAACCAAAGCTTTATTAGTTTAGCATATAACCATGTTATTGTGTACTGTTTTCAAATAGTGTTTGCACGGGGTATCCGGATACCCGCCCGACGCGATACTACCCGGTTCCTTATATATTACCCGAATACTGAGCAGTGTGATTTTTTTTTCGGCAAACCGGTGGTTAGGCAAGATTTTCCCATTGTGTTAGGCTACCATGTGGTCGAAGATAACAGCAATTACGAAAGTATTCCAGCATTGTTACGAACGCAGGATTCTGTTTTGGCCACAGACGCAAAATCTTCAAATTGCTTGCAAACCCCAAGTACACACTCACAACTAGGTCAACGGAAAACATAACAAAACACATTTTTGAATGAACATCTTTCATTATTTCTTTTAAAAAAACCACAACTTCTGACAAGAACCAAAAGTTCTCCTACTCCTACAGATCATTGAATTTGTTTGAAAATAAATATATCATAACAATCAACCGCAAGGTACAGGGTTACCAAAACTTCATTACAGAGATTTTCATGCTAAAAATAGACAAATGATGCTTTACCAAGATTCCCGTGATTTGATTGGCTAATAGTCCCTACGGATTGTCTGCAAACATTCTTGCATTTTTAGTGCTCAATGAACACGAAGTAAGTTGTTTAACAACAATTACTGCAACGTTTACTTTCCCCTGTGTAGAGATAACGAAGTTTGTGGTAAAGGCTATCATATGTGTGCACTCAAATATCATAACGTTTGAGGCCTTGTCTCATATTTGTTACGTACATTTTGACAAAAATCACTGGTGGTACGAAGATGCACTTGATTTGTTTCTGAGACTATCACCTAATATTTTAATCATTGTTTTGATCAGAAAATGTTGTGAGTTGAGACAATCTATGAATTTTGTGGGAAGCTTACATATCTGATCCTGAAAGGGTATTTTATCTCACAGTATGTTTCTTTTCTCTGCAATAAGAGTTGCTAATGTGAAATGTGCATTCATACCACAGTAGTTTCTGTTGCAAACTTTTTTCGCGGTCCAATTGCCCACGGAGTTGGCGAGTAGGGAAGGACAAGGGCGGATGAAGATAAGACACTGAGCCATCTGCCCTTTTATATTGTTTATAACATTCACAAAGTATAGGCATTGATACTACACTAGTATTAGTACAGTAGGTCATACAATAAACGTAATTGGTGTTCGATCGGGACGCAAACTTTTTTTTTACGGGATGCAAACTTTTTTCGGAGGCTTGCGTCCCTGGGACGTCCATGGATACGTTATAACTGCATCACAAATTCAGCGGTATAGGCTAGATTTCCCCCATTGACTTAGTGTGCTGTTAGGCAACCATGTGGTCGAAGACAAAAGCAATAATGAAAGTATTCCATGGGTACCAATTATAACTGCGTCACAAATTCAGCAGTATAGGCTAGATATCCCCCATTGACTTAGTGTGCTGTTAGGCAACCATGTGGTCGAAGATAACAGCAATACTGAAATTATTCCATGGATATCTTATAACTGCGTCACAAATTCAGCGGAATAGGCTAGATTTCCCCCATTGTCCAGCAATGCATTTTCACTCGGCCTATAGACTGTCAGTGTCTGATCGACTGTTGTTACAACACCGTTCAAAATGCATTGCACTGACATTTAGCCACGAGTCTCATTTGTTTTCTGGGTACATTATTAGAAACTAACGTTAGGCGATTTTATTAGTGTACAGATTTTTGCTAACGATGTTGTAAAGTTAATATATCGCGCATGTTTTTAAATAATTTATGTATGGTTTGGGTGTTATTCAGAAACTATTTAATTAAAATGACTTTCGTTTTTAATGAAATATAATTAGGCTCAATAATTCTTCAAAGCCTTCATTTTTTTTGGTCGTCCGAAGGACTACCAAGCACACAACATTTTGAAAGATTTGGTAGTCCGACGTAATTTCTAGTCGTCTCGGACCGGACGACTGGGAAAATCCTACACTGCATATCAACATTATGCTTTTGGCTCACTAGTTTTGCATGGTATGTTTTCATGCATTTTAAATGCAGTGTTAGCCTGAGAGAAAACTGAATACACAGTTTTGTTTGTTATTTCTCAGGCTTATCATATTTGAATTCTTGTCTAAGGTAAGGGTTGGTAACAGCACTTCAATATATACAAGGAGTTCAGGGAATTTCTTTTCATTTTGGGTAGACATTGTCACATAGTGTAAGTTACTGCCTCAAAACATACTAATAAATGCTAATAACGATATGTAAGAATGGATGTTATCTGTTTCTGTTAAATAGAGAGAATAGGAATTTGTTATATTGTTTATTGTAACTCCTTGGAGGCTGATCATATGGAATTTTAGATGCAGTCCACTGATTAATGTAGACTAGATACCATAATATATACTGAAAAGCCGCTGTGGAAGAAGAATTGCCTGGAGTTTAATAAATTTTGTCAAAATATGTAAAATATAGATGTACATGCAGGGAATGCATTGCAAAGGTAGTTATAAATTGAGGAATACATTAATAGTGTTTAATGTCAGTTACAGTCTTAAATGCACCATAAATTATCCCACCATACTACATTATGTTAATCCTTACAATGCATCCTAATGAATTGTGAGCAGCAATAAAACCACTCAGGCAAGTAAGTGAGGTACTGAGGATTGGTTTCAAGGACTCAAGGTATAAGGAAGGTGGGTTTAATTCTTCCCGAAGCTGCTTTGTAGACATGTAACTTGCCAGCAACTGCTAAGGGGAGGGGGGGGGGGGGGGGGTTGGTGGATACCAAACAAGAAAGGTTTGGTTCCCAGCATTGTCTTCTCCATCCTCCCTCCCACTGAAAAAATAGGCAGGTAATTACAAGACTTAGACTTCTACTGAATATAATTTTATAGAGGACTCTCCCCCATAACCCCCACCAATGGCCGTATGGTTGGCCCTTGGACCCAACACATACATGGTTTTATCTTTCGTGCTGGCACTGGCCTTTCAGCTCATTACCAGCATTCTGTATCCCCAAAAACATTGCTCTTGTTTTGCTTTGCCAACTTCCCATTTCCAAAATGTCTGGTGATGCCACTGGTATTAGTGTACAGTCCTCACAGTAAATTGTAAACAATTGCAGATACATGAAGTTCCCTTAGCCCAACATCCAAAATATTCTTAGTTTGCCACTAGCTCAGTAATCAACCATCGTAAAACACTTGAAGAAAATGGAACATTCATTTCGACATGGGTCGATATGCATAGTTTATATGCACACCTGATCCAAATTCACTTTTGCACAATGTTGAATACTACATGCAATGTTTACTGAAAGTGAAAGAAGATTAAGAGCAAATCTTTCACCTTTCTTATTAAGATAAGAACTGGAATTGTCAGATACTATTGCATTTCGATGGTCCAAACACTTTTCATCACTAAGTTGCCTTTCTATGTAGTATCTGTTGTGTGAAGCCTGACTCCTCTTGACAACCACAATGAAGTATTGAATTTCTTGACAGTTGATAGGATGACCCACTTGAGCAAGATCCGTTTCTTGTTGTGTAGTTGGCTTGATAGTGTATATGTGCTATTTACTTGACACACAAGTGAGTTATTTACCAGTTCTGTTACTCATGCTTTAACATCATCCCAAGTACTGACTATCTGCATATCTGCTTAAATAAAACATTCCTCTTTCAAACTTTAAAGATAGTCGCATGAAATTATACCACTTTGAGCATATACTTGTGGTCATGTAAGCAATAAATCTTTGTGAGATTTTTAATTTATCAATTGTAAGTGTCATAAACTGAGAAATCTTGTCTGTTCTTGTTTGTTGTTTCTCTTATTTTCATAAATGGCTTAGATCAGTACATAGGAATTGTCTGTCATTTGTGAAATTTGTAAAGTTATTATCACATTATTGCCTTGCCCCATAGTAGGTGAGATACCGTAAGATTTTGTCTAATGCATAGAGTTATGTATTGTGAAATATATAGAGCAAATATTATGGATACTAGCATGGCAAAAAGGTAAAATTGTTTTCTATCACTGCATATCATGTTACACTAATCTGGAACATTGTAATTAGTATCTTACATCTGTTGGTAAGACTGCATGGTAGGTGCCTAGAACTGCATTTTTCCTGATTCTTCTGTTGGGTCCGTCTTGAAATTAAACCTCACCCTTGTAATGAAAATAATGAAAAGGATGAGCGAACAGCATATATCGATATACATGAGATGAGCATTTACTGCAAACTAGCATTACCAGGAGGAGTAAAAAACACAAAGGAAACTTTGTACAGCTTTAAGTACATTACATAAGACATTGTAGACATATTTTAGTTTAAATTTACCGTACCGGTTCTTAAACACCAATAAGATTTATCATCCCATCCCATAAGGATCGTGACCAAAACCCAAGTCAGTTTTGCACTGTAATGGTTGGATTATGAATCATCATCTAATTATAATGAACTTTACTATCATAATTCATAAACAAACATAGATAACCAAAATTGTACAGTTAGTCTTTCAATTATGCTTATGTTTCCAATTAAATTTGTTTCAAATGAACTGGGTGTAAAGAATATGTTTTGCATATCTTACAAAGTTGTATACTTGATTTAGGTGAATAATTTATCAACTTGTATCCATACCACATTGGTAATTATGAGATGATCTTATAGACCATTAAATTTTGATTGTCAGATTGTAAACTTAAAATGTAAAAACTGTATTTGGTTGGAGAAATTTTGATACTCATCTAATTTAGCATTTTTAAATGTCAGGTCTGTTCAATGGTAATATTAAAACAATAGACTAGTTACTAGTTAGTGTATTAAAAATATGTCTACAGCTATTGAACCCTCTGCATTTTTCTTGCTCTTGATTACTCAGTTTAACACCCTTCCCTTTACCCTCTCCTGTACCGTCACCCGCTTTACCCTCTCCTTTCACATCTTCTTTACCTCCTTCCTGACTGTACTTTCATTAATCTACCTTTCTCAGTACTGTACTTTAGTGTGCAGATTCTTTTGATTCAGTCATCACGGTAGTACGATAACTGGTGAGAACATGAAATTAAATTGTTTTCCGAACTGTCAGTTCTTGTATACATCAATATCCTCAAGTTAATGTCAGAATTCTTTATTTTCTTAAAGTCACCAAGGAATCAATTGATATTGAGAATAATGTAAGTTGGTAGGCCATTGACCTAGGATGTGGAGAAATGCAATCGAAATAATTTCTTTCCTTGAAGAGACAACATCAAATATGATACCTTCTTTTTAAGAAGTTGATGGTACAATAATACAGAGCTATGCGGCTTTTAGTAATACCATGTAAGTCCTTGTATACTTGTAGAGAAAGTTGCAACTTCAATTGTAGCTTCTTTGAGTAATGGATAGGATTCATTTGCATGTGGTGTGACGACAATCTTTGCTTGTTATTATTGGCACATACCTTCTCATTTTACCTGATGTGGTAAAAATTATCAACTAAGTAGTTCTGCATTCTCAATTGTTTTATAAGTTAACCAAGATGTAAATTTGTGCCATTTCTTTAGGCAATATTGATGTATTGGTATAATGCATTGTAATTGGGTTCTCACATTGGTTAATGTCAACTTTTGAAAGAAGATAAGCCTATATCTGTCTCAATCTATTGAAGGATGTGACAAGAGTATGGCTTGCAGTAATCTATTTGAAAGAGTATTAACCATGGCTTTCATTCTGATTCAAAGAATTTTACTGTATTTGCTAATAAAGCAGTACCAAAAAAAAAAAAGGAATATAAAGCGACAGTCCACAGGTTCACTTACTCATAAACTGGTGACTAATATGTTTTTGTTTATAGTTATATAGCTTGAGGTAACAATAAATACATAAAATGCCAAAATGAGACAAATTAGCTACCTCAAAATACCATAGATTATGTTAAAAGCAGCTTCTTTATGTTGGGTTGTCAGTTATTTGACCAAACGTGCTGTGTATAATTATTTGCATTACTCTCACAATTAAGTGAACAGCATATTCTTCTTAATGTTTCCATCAAATGAACATTAATAAATGAGTAAGTAATGTTCCATATTCCAGAAACTTTGAAAATAATCCATTCTTATTTGTAGCTCGCCCTTCATTAGTAGTCCATGAATCACCTTCAAGCCAAGAGTGGCAGAACATATAAGTTAAACTAATTTTGGGCAAAACTTATATAGGGTATTTTTTTTTATGTTAACAATGATTTTGATATAGACCCTTTCATGTATGCAGACTTGATGTATTGAGCTGTGCATGCACTGACACCAATGCAACAGCCTACAATTCACTGATAGTAACACATCATAAAAATCTAGATCATTGTTTTCATTACTTGTACTCTACGAATACATTATCGCTAAGCAAGCTATGCCTTTAACTGCAAACTTAGACACATATCATGTACCACTTTTCTAATGTCTAATGTATAAACCGGTCCAAGACAGACGGTATGATGCTGTGATGAAATCTCAAAGTAGCTATGTCTCATTTGTACTGCCCGAGGTCACGAGACTGTAAAGATGTTTCATAATGCAGTAGTCTATTTTGAGATTTCTCCAGAGATTTTACCAGGCTGTAATTGACAATCTCATTATTCAAAAGTGTTTGCAAAGCCTCATTGTAAATGGTACTGCACACGCTCCTCAAGAGTCAGAGCAGGTGATGCCAACAGATACTCAATAAAATTTCAAATTCTCTCTGGGAAGAACAATTTTCATTTTAGTGGGAAGAGGTTTCCAACTCAGTAAATGACCTACAGTTTGGAAGCATTATTGCAACAGCTCAGTATTGTTACTAAGATTTAAAAAGTTGCGTCCGTGGGACACAACGTCTTAAAAATGTTTGCGTCTGCTCAGAAAAACTTGCCGCCTTGCAGTCCTTCATGAAAACATGCACTTTAAAATACCTGTACAGGAACACACAATACTTAGCTATAATGACTCCTGACAAAAAATGGCTTGTGCACAACGGAAGCCTATAGTGATAGGTCTATAATGTATGCACGAAAGAAAAATCAAATGATGAAACTAGTTACTAATATACAACAACAAAATGACTGTCAAATTCAGAAATAGTAAATTTTGCAGTAGACTAGTTACAGTAGCATATATGTGCTGGCCTAGACACCACGCAATACATACTACTGTATACTACTACTGTATTACTGTGTACGCACTACTGTATACGTACCATTGTCTCGCCCTCCGCCGTCCTCGCCCCGCCATCGCGGCCTGGAAATTACGGAAGGGAGATGGCCATACACGCACACAAAGAATTGCCAGATGCTAGAGCAAAGAAAATATGGTAATGCATAGGTCATATGAGCTGAGTACATCGCTTGTTAATTCACAAACCAGGTAAGGTGTGGGGACTCCCTTACATAGCCTCTGTGAAATTGTTAAAGGCTATGAATACGCTGTGATATCGGAAATCAATGTAAAGTAAAACAGTGCCTAGAGAGAAAATGCAACAATAAACATACTTTTAACTGACTTTACTGAGCCTCTTAAATTTGGTAGAAATATTATTTATAGATCTCGACGACACAAGAACATGCCCTTAAAAGGCCTAGTACTTGCTCCCGGCTTTTATGAACTCCCGCCATTACAAGTTACCATTAACAGTTACCCAATGCAATTTTATTCACAGTTAAACAAGGTTTTTCCTTCTCCCCAACCACTATAGGCAAGTCGGCCCAACCCCGACCAGATCTGACCCCTTTCCAGTACAGTATGTAAATTTTTAACACAATGTCAATTAAAAAACTCAATGGCTACTTTTCACGATGAATGAACGTTGCACACACAAAAAATATAAATAATTGAAGCAAGTGGTCATAGGGACCGCAAGAAAATTTGCAAAGAAATTACTGTGTAACGAATGCACATTTTACTTTAGCAACTCTCAATGCAGAGAGAACAAACATACTGTGAGATGAAAAATCCTTTCCAGTATCAAAAATTTGGGCTCCCCACAAAATTTATAAATTGTCTCAACTCATAAAATGTTGTGATCAAAACAATGGTTTAAATCTTACCTGATATTATAGAAACAATTCAATTACAACCTCATACCATGATGCTGTTGTCGAAATGTGATGTCTACAAGGCCTAACGTTATGATATTTGAGTGCACACATATGATAGCCTATAACACAAACTTCACTATCTCTCACACTGGGGAAAGTAACATTCAAGAAATTGTTGTTAAACAACATTCTTTGTGTTCAATGAGCACTATGGGTGCAAGAATGTTTCCAGACAATGGGTAAGGGACTATTAGCCAATCAGATCATGGGATATATGGAAAAGCATCATTGCCTTTTTTTTTAATTTAGGAAAATCTCTGCAATGGAAATGTTGTTAACTCTGTACCTGGCAGTTGATGTAATGATTTTTTGTTTTCAAACAAATTCAATCATCTGTAGGATTGGAAGAAATGTTTGGTTCTTTAGAAAAGAAGTTGTGTTACAGCTTGGATTATGTGCAGGCAACCCCTATAAAGTATAGTATAGTACCTGTGGCCCTAGTTGACTACTAAAAATAAACATGTGGACATCCCCATTTGAAGTTTAGATATAAAAGCATTAAATTACTATAATAAACAAACTTTAGTAAGTTGTAACCACTGTAATTCGAGTTTCGCGATATTTAAATTCATAAGTTAATGACACAAGACCCTTAGATTTGATCTCAGAAAACAAATCTACAATACACGATTATCTGTCATCTTGGTAAAACATTTCGACGACAAAGCATGTTGGTTAGGCTTCAATGTACCATACACTAACAACGGTAGGATAAATTGGGTTCGTTAACACAAAAAAGTGAAGAAAATGTTTTGTGTCAGTATACCAATACACTTAATGTGGCCAAACATCTCCTAAAGTACTTCTTATGGCATTTCCTACATGCCATCAGTCATAATTCACAAAATATAACAATTTAAGGAGCTTTGAGACAAGTTTGCTTTTACGCTGCTTAGATTTTTGCAAAGATTTCCACTCAACACTAGTAGCGAGTGGAAGGTAGATGCTCTTTCAACCTTAGATTTTCATTACTTTAAAGATCACTTTGATTTAGGCAGTGTAATGGAGTAATAGCGATATTTTTTGGGCACCAATCTGCAGCTAAAAGACAAGATAAATAATTGGGGAAATGTACGAAGTCGAACTAATTGAGTAGCGGTTCAAAGTAGCAGTGAGATACTGTATAGGCTAAGGACTGGCACACCTAGCTACTGTATAGTATATGCCTAGTACTAGAGGAACCCTATTGTAACAGAAACCAAGCTATTTTTGTAGGTAGATGATTTTATTGTTTGAGACCCTACAGAAGGCCTAGCTGCTTATAGTTATGATTCTGTGACATGTTTGACTTTGTTCATCACTTACTTTTGTTGGAAAAGTGGTTAAATTTCATACTGCACAGAAACATAATTTACCAATGTGCAATTACGTAGCACCATGTATCTGCCTAAGTGCCTAACCTTTGTTCACAGAAAATATTGATGTTGTAGATCTGTACTATGGAGACTTGAACAGTTATCATAGTGACCAGTGCATTTTGAGTTTGGCAAGTAGATTTTTAGTCACGGTGGCCAAATATTTGTCGAGGCCTGATACACTTACCACCAAATTGCATTTATAAGAGAAGAAGAGTTAACATCATCCACATAGAAATGTAGGCTACTCAGTTACTGTATCTACATTGAACAAAGAGTGGAATAATGATGTGATCATGTACTTTTATCATGTGCTTTTATGCATGATATGGCTTGTGGGTATTGCTAGTGCATATATCATTTATGGTAAAATGGTGTTCTCAACCTGGTGAAAATTCAACTGAGGCATGTATCTGATGAAGGCAAAATTCTGTAGTGATAAATTTAAATTCATATTTCTACATTTTAAATAAGAAACACAAGAATTGTTAGATAAGATCCATATATAGACTCTGGTGTAAGCAATAAGAGGTATCTTGAATAAATAAAGAAATGTCTTTGTATATAGTTCAATAGATTTTGTTTCATGATGAAAGCACTATACTTAAAGGTATGCTGTATTGGCTCCAAGTATGCTAGATATTCAATAATGGTCGTCTTTGGTCAAAATTCTTTAACTATTTTTATTACAACCTTTGAGAAAATTTTCCTCACTGGGACATTCAGTCATCTTGTGGGTTCCTTAAAAATGTCTGAGAACAATTTGGAGAGTAAAGACATCCAGAGAAGTACTTTTTGAAAACTTCTAGCAATTATAGCGTGCTATAATTTGGGGCCTATACTGACAACCTTTAAGATCCTGAAGGTTAAGAGTATCTTAGAAATGTCCATGTTATAGCATAATTGCTTGAAGTAAAATTGAAGAAATTCAAAGCACTGCAAGTAGTCCTTGTAGGTATAAAGGTTCCTAGTGATTATCTCCCCTTTTTGTATCATGTTAGATAGAAAGGGAATAATTATTAAAATTTTATCTCAAAGTGGAGAGAATATTACTGGAAAGTAGCTAGTTGACTGTCCTACTAAATTTAGGTCAACACTGAGGACAACAACTAGGTCTATAGATCACTGTCAGTCGTAAATGCTTTAGATTGTTTGCCTTCTGCTGCATTAGAAACTATCCTCCTCTGTTCCTGACCAACTTAGGTTTCCAACTACTATTTTAAGTTCAAACATGACTAATGTACAGTAAATATTGCTGTACGAAGCTTGATGGATGTAGGGTTTTCCACTTTTTTCTGGGGTACATGAAAGGCATGTCCGTAATTGAAGCTGCATGGAACCTGTGCATACAACAGGAGGATGCTGGTTGCCTCCACTACTCCCCAAGGGGACATAGATATCCTTTCCTGAATCTAATGAATGCTTTGAGATACCTCGATAGTATAAAGCAGCTTGTTCAGTTGAGTCACCAAAACTTTTCTATTTTTTAAATAATTTTCACAGAGTTTTGTAAGAAATGAAAACCAATCAGTGAGCAATTTCATATTTCTAATTGATTCTGTAAAAGTTGTTGCTTGAGCACTTTATACAATCATGCTCAGAATCCAATAAAAAATGTTCTAAATTGTGAACCTTTTATTAATTATTTGAAAACAAAACTCAACTTTCAAGCTTAATGAGCTACATTGTGTTAGAGTTTCATTAGTCTATCAAAAATTGATAAAAAACAATGTAAAGAACTTCCTTGAAATAAATATCACAGTATTTATTTTTATTACATTAAGGGCAAAATTATGTTGTGTTTCATCAAGTTGACAGATAGATCAACCTGTATATATTACACAATTAGAGGAAACTTGAATTTCTGCATCAGGTTAGGTTGTATCATTTGTTTCCCATTAACTTATAGTTGCTGCCCATTATGTAAACCTCTTTTGAGTCTTTTCTTTCAACCTTGCACATGGATTTTGTTTAGGGAAGATTGACACTAATTATTTGAAGGGATTTGCTACAAATGACAAAACATTAAATAGCTCAAATAAGTATCTAAACTCAAATAGAAACTGACAGCAATAGTTCTGCGTGCCGTATAGTTTGATCGATCAATGAGCTCTGTATTACAGAAAATAACCCCAGTGGACTTTAAGGAATTTACACAGTTGAACCCATACTAGATTGCAACTGATTGCTTTCATGGCAGAGGGGAAGGAATGAAGGTTGGGGTAAGAATATTGTTCTTTAGGATACCAGCCCTTTGTTCACATGGCGTCAATATTAGAAAAGCCACTTGTTGGACAGAATGAAACAAATAGAAAGGACATAATTCTGGGGGAAAAATGATAAAGCTCTGAGCTAATATCCATTCTTTTCATTGAATAGCTAGTCTAAATAGAAAATTAACATACCATTGACTTGTTTCTTTTAAAAGGCTGTTTCTGTTTATATAGTTCATCCCCTGCTACTATTCATAGATCATCATGGAATAATCATTTTATGTATTCTTATTTGACTGTCACTCTAAAAGATTTGTAAATTTGCATAATTACATCCTACAAACATCTTTTTGATCAGAGTATATTAGCTCCATCTAGAGCTAACCTAGCTGCATAATTAATTCCATCTAATTTTGTGTGCTTTCTCTATATAGGCAAGTCTATTGCAAGGAGCAATGACCATACTAAATGTTAACATTCTGTGCCCAAAGAGCTGTTGTGCATCGTTGCATTTATGTATGAACATGGTAGTTATGTTACACATTAACATTTTGTATACTAAAGCAGATAATTCCCTACATTCATCAAATAATCAAGTTTCAGAAACTTGGACGTTGAATTCATGCTCTCTCTTGATCATTTCACATCTGCAACATTTGAACAGAAACACAGTTACATGACATAATTGATTCATGGTATGACTAATGCATAATATGATACTTCAGACCTATTATATGTGTATCATGTTTGCAAAGTGGCCTGAATTACTTATATTCATTGATTGTAAGATGTGTGGAAGAATCCATCAGACTGGGAAGCCATGCAGAAAGCTTTGTAACATATTGCAGATACTCCATTTTTACTGCTAAGTATGCAGAAATTGTATATAAATCTTTGTAAAAAATTTGCTTAATTGTCAACCAAAACAACAATGGAAGGAAAGAAATGGTTGCGTTCCCTTAGATTATCTTCATCCAAGTGAAGTGAAGTCATGACATATTTAAACTTTCAACACTTTTCATATTATGATTATTTTCATTTTTTTCAAACTACTAATAGCATTAATTGTAAGTAACACCATCATGGCAATAAAGGTGAACATTTCTGCCTCCTCCCCCCTCCCCTATCATCTAATTTTGTCTTCTTTTCTGTATATTTTACCTCAAAAGATGTCAATAATAATCAAAGATTGTACAATTTAGGAAGAAAATAAAAATTTAACATGTTTTATTATGCTATATATTATATGCATTTCATCCTTGTGGGCTCTATGTGTTGTATGAATCAAAAAGTGTAAGAATCTATGAAAAGACTGCTTTAAAGGAACAGTCAATACATTTAACATATTTTAAAGGTGATTGTAATGGAGACTAAACTGTGGTACTCAAAATTATTTAGTACTCAAACTATTGTTTGTTGGACATAGTATAAAGCAACAACACGTAACAAATTAATGCTGTCTAAATTCATCCTTTAATAAATGAGGTCAGTGAATATTGTGTTTTTTACAATCCATTTGTGTGCATTTCATACTATCTTGTGCTTGAGAAATAAAGACTTTCCACACATATTATACAGACTATGCAAGATCACACAGCTACTAAAAATAATCACAATAAAAGTTTTACTCTAAGTTTTGTACGTTCAATTGTGGCTGTTCAACCAACTAAAGCTGCTTCTGTATTTAATTTATCTAACATTGAGTGTTTTTTTGCATAGTTTGGCAGGTTTTTACCTTTAAGAAATAATTCTCTATGCTGTTGGATTACAATTTTAAGAAACACCTGTGCCCCTAAGAAGAAATCAGCTCTGGTTAGTTATCCTTCTCATCCCTTAAAATGCAATTTTTACTATTGCTAATCCATCAACATGTTTTTTTCCCTAGTTCTTCTCTTCTTCCTGGTACTAACTTATTCTAGTATTTACCTTGCTTTGATCACTTCATCCCAAGAGCAACTGGCAACATTTATAGAAATTAAAAACAACTGTCGGTTGATTGTCAAAGTTTCGTCATAGCTTGGAAAATTTACAAAAAATTGGACTATAATGCACTTTAAGGTTCCAAAATGTAATTTATTTGTAGATATACAAATTGCAAGAATTAATTAGTACTGTCAATTTTATATCATGATTTGTTTTCCCTAACTTCTTTTAAAATTAAAGTATTTTAAAACTTCATTTTGGAACTCAAAAGCTTCATCTCCATAAGATGTAAGGTGCCTCATTTCATTTGAGTATTAGCAACTTAAATTTCACCCAGACATTGTTCAGCAAGTGCTAAAGCCATATGCATTTCCTGCATTATGCAGCTGTAAAAACAATCGCCACAAGAGATAGTTCGTCACACATGGCAAAAAGGAAGGCTATTTCCCATTTATAGTGAACTGCGAATGAGTTTACCTGGCCAAACACCAACCAAAAGCACATTTCAAAGCAAATCACGTCAGGGCAAGACATAATTACCTGCTGTAAATTTGACAAGAATTTTCCTGAGGAGCTGTCTAAAATTCACTCAAAATTTTTCAGATTAAAATTGTTTGAGAACTGTATAACAGCTACTAGCTGCAGCATCAGAATGATTTACTCTCATTTGATATCGGAAAATCTAAATTCTTGCACAACTAAAACAAATTCAGAATTTATTGCAATTAATTCATATTGAAAGTTACTTTTTTTTCTGTTGTACAATAAACAGAAAAATGACAAGGACCAGATAAATGTTACATTCAATATTAATAAATTGATTGATTATAAGTTTTCAAACTGAAAGGGGTAGAAGATATGTTATATTTGGTTTATATAATTTTGTTTGGATATATTTACTTTGTGTGCAGGAATAAAAAACAACCTTTCTCAAAGTAAGGTTCATTGACCCACAACAAGACTAGTAATTAGATATTCTTGATAGATGGCAAGATTATCTTCAATTCCTCAGTAAAAACCTTTCTTAGAGATATCCATGGACATACATTAGGTCTAAATTATATGCAGCTGTGTAGATGATTTCCTACAGGTCTGTTAATATAATGTGGCTTACAGTTGGATGATCTTAATCTTTGCATAATTGCATTTACTATTAAAAGTGTCTTGATGACAAAACCTTCATAGAGAATATAACAAATTTGTTAATTACTTACCTATTAACCTCCATCTGGTGGAAATATCTTAGTTTGATAAATTGCAATCTTAATTTCAGTAACACTCCTCAGGTTTAGGAAAATATTTGATGGAACACTAAAACAAAATGCTTCTTTAAACATCAAAAACACAAACATTTAGTCTCCTAAATGACAATGCTTCAATTTGAACATATTGTTGCTCATTTTCTTTTAAATACACCTGTCAAGTTTCCTGCCTTCTGGTGAAAGTTTGCTATAAATGTATTTATATTATAGTGAAATTGATTGTTCATTATAAATTTTGTTCTATATTAACCTGCTGATATGTTTAACTTTCAAGATATTCATCTATTCCAATGAGGCTCTGCATATCTCTCAAATTAAGATCACATTAGTACATCACCAACATTGGCAAAAATGCCCAAATTGAACATTTTCTTTTGTGATAAATTTCCATTAAGTTTAATTCAAAGCTCATTTATATTCTTAATAACAAGGTACATTTACAGGAAGATTTTGCCTTCACAATTTGCACATATGTATACCATTCAACTTGTGCACACTGATGGCCATTGTAATACAAGTCGCTGTTTATCCATATGTCATCTACTTTGTCCATAAATGTTTGTTTTGCAAGAAATGTCAATTAGAAGGTGGGCTCAGTTATTAACTTTGATTTCATCTGTAACAGTTAATCATTAACCTTCAATTGAAGGCAAAAGGAGATGAAGATTTAACTAACGATTATTGCAGTGATATCTTGTCACTGTCAATTGCAAGTTAGGGCTTGCTATTAACGTTGTATTACAACGCTTCTGTTGGATTTTGCGTTAGCATAAGAAAAACAACAATGTAAATAGCATCAAACTGTGTTGAATGATCATATATATTTAATTGGTTTGGCTTTTCATGGTCCAAAATTGTTTGCTGCTATTTTTGCATGTCACCCTTTCAATCTGTTGCAAATAGTATTTTAGACACTTTCTTGTACACTCAGTTGTAATACTGTTTTTAAATCTTTTTGTTCAACTTACTGTGTGTCCTATGTGGGATCAAGTGGATTTCAATCCATATTCTGGGGTACGTTGCGGTACTTTGCAGCCTTGAAGGCCTTTATCCCATTCAAGACAGAAAAAAAAGGGAAAAATAAAAGAGGAGAGAGAGAGAGAAAAACTAGAGAATATTAGAGAACTCATCTCATTGGCAAGCATTGAAGAAATTGGATTACAGTCATAGTCAGGCAAAAGAATCTTTTACACTTTCAGCAATCCAATTTACCGTTGAATTCATGGAAACTTGAAGCAGCCAGTAATCAATGATCTGTGCTTATTGCTGGCAGATTTTTAGCTGCATGTGAATTTTTTTTTTCCGTCATCGTTAATGAAAACAGTAAGATATTTCAACTTGGAGTATTAAGTACCGCTAGGTTCAAACTCCTGTACTTTTTTGAGGTAAATGCAGTGAGGTATGTAGATATTAGCTACTTCATGATATATTGTAAATTGCATGCTCTTTTGCTGGCAATTAGTGGCTTTGCCAAATAAAACTTGCCATGCCCCTCCTCCCCCACCCCCCCCCTAAAAAAAATTGCTCCCCCAAAAAATTGGAAGATAAAAAACAATTTGACTTATGAAGTTTAAGTTGAAGGTTTACAGTCTTGTTTGGGCCAAGGCCCCTCATAAGAGTTACAACTTAACTCCTGGTAACTTGTTACACCCACACACTAAAGTGTGCACAATACAAGTAATCCCTCCTGGGGCACTACAATGCACCACATCTATGTGTCCTCTGGCCTACAAAGCTTTGTAGGCATAACAACACACTCAAGCCACTACTCGTGCTAACATATCATCCTTTGATGATGAACTAATGTAGACATGCATCAAACTTTCTTCACTTTCACTTAGTAAGGTGGGATCTGTTTTCCTGCATAAACTACTACCCACTTTGCAACATCAATATTAAACTGAGAACTGCATGCACAGACTAATATGGAAGTATTACACAAAGAAGATTTATGTATGAAGGGGGGAAGGTTGCTTTTTCACAGCATTTTTCTGGGACAAGTATGACACTATCTGAGTGGAGCACTAAAAATAATACAAGCAAGAAAAATGTTTACCATGTGCCTCTCAGATACCGGAAATGACGCTTTACAGACAAAAGTTGCATAAAACACTTCACTTGCTTTTTTTCTAAGTTGATTCTTAAAGGAAAAATGGGTAAAATAAAATTCAATTTCAAAGTTGAATGCACAATGTATGTATGAAGACGTACAAATGGGCTGCCTTTTTGCTGTACTACGCAGAGCGCCCTCATAAGGTTTAAGGACATGTTTTATTCTGGTTTAATGTTACCATGCACATTCCCTTGAGGACGGTATTAAAGCTGTCACCAATCTCCCTGTGTAAAGAACTACCATAGCAGCAGCGATGGATTACGTGGCATTCAATATCATGATATTTCTTTCTTTTATGATGAGAGCAATATAAATTTGGAAGGATCTATCAAAAATTTGAAGCCTATAACTTCAAAACCCACATTCACAAGACATTTGAAAAAGGAATTTATTAACTCGTACTAGTATTATATAATCTATTCAAGTATCCATCTCAGCATCATTAGGATATTATTACTGTTTATACACCTAATTATATTCCGGCCATTTGATTGGTCAATTGCTCGTCGATTGCGTGCAAAATCCGCTCTATTGCACGCTATGAAATAGAACCATGCGTTATACCTTTTTGATAGCACTTTTTTCAATGGTAAGAGGGCAGAGAAACCTGTCTGTTCAAAACAATCTGTTGCATGAGTGCATTTTACATCCAATTATA
>JXUT01142172.1:0-12238 GCA_000934455.1 Apostichopus parvimensis
GGGGGGGGGGGGTGGAGGGAGGAACCCCACAAACATTTTAAAATTGAAAAAAGTGCAGTACATTTCACCACAAAATTTGTGCAATCCTTACCCATTTCACCGACAGATTGACTTTGGTACTACTCAAAATAACTCTCATTGAAATTGATTGGTGCAAATTCTGCAAAGCATTTCTTTTCCACCAATTGGAAGGAGCAAACAATGTCCAGTTTGATCACTTCCAATCCCTTCTTGTCTTCCGTTTTTAGGAGAGTTCTTTACTCTCACTGATCTCGTTTAGAGCTCAGTCTATCCATCCAACCAAGGTAGACTGGATACCCAACTTACAGCGGCTGATCGAAAACTTCTTCCGGAAGGATCGTCCCACCTCAGTCAGAGAAAAGTCGGTCCAGGTCTTGTCCTCTGTTCATAGTGCCACGAGACACTTGTACGAGGTATGTCCAATTTAATTTATTCCTCTTGTTTCAAATTTCACATAGAAAGTTAAAAAAATCATGTCATTCTCGGAACAAAAATTGTTGGATGCAACATATCCTCTTTACGTCACACTTATCCTCCTGTTCTAAGTATCACCCCCATACAAAATTTGTGAACAATTTTAGTTCTATTTTTCTTTTTCTTTTCTTTTCTTTTCTTTCTCCATTTTACAACTGAACTCAAATTTTCACATAGAAAATCAAAATCATGCTATACCTACAAAACAGTCTCTGAAAATAAGCAAAAATCTGGATTTGATTTTTAGACTGTACACGTACATATATCATCAAAATGAAAATTGTTACATTATGTCGAAAGTTCTGTTGAAGATGCTAACACATTTCAAAGGGTTAAATTAGTTAATATAGTTAATACAAAAATCTTATAGAATGTTGATCATGAGTGCTCATATTGGTTAATATTTTCAGGATATTTTGGAACAATAAAGTGGTATTATCTTTTGCAAATTTGTTGTGTAGACACAGTCAGGATGGATTAGTCAACCAGCCACTAATTTCAGAGTATGTTTACTTTGCAAATCTAAAAAAATAATATATGCCAACTCTTGTGGTCAAGTGGTTAAGGCAGTGGACTTGTGATCTAAGGATTACAGGTTCGAGTCCTGGCCAGATCATTGCGTTGTGTCCTTGGGCAAGGCACTTTATCTCCATTGCCTCTCTTCGACCAGGTGTATAAATGGGGACTTGTGAGGTAACTTGTAAATATAGTTGCGTGCGCCGGTTTGTGGCTGCACCCTATGGGAAGTCCCCCGGGGGACACGTGGTTGTGGTGCACTGTGGTGCCCCAGGAGAGATTGTTTGAATTGTGCACACTTTGGTGTGTAGGTGTGACAAGTTACCAATGACCAGGGTTAAGTTGTAAAGTCGTGTGAGAGGGCCTTGGCCCTGAACAAGACTGTAAACCTAAAAAAAAATAAAAAACTCTTTGATTATTTGTTAATCATCTTACTCCTCAGGATGACCTCCTTGAGAAGGTAATTCTGCCGCAGTTTGCTCACATCGCAGACGATCCTAGCTCTCACATCCGTAAGGTGGTGGTGCAGTTCCTGCTGGATATTGCTAAAGACTGTCAGATGAAAAGATGTTTAGATGTCCTGGACATCATTGCCAAGGTAAAGATTCAATTACGGCCATCTCTGCAAACACGATTTCTTATATGCAAGCCAGGAACGTTGACATAAAGGTTTTGTCCTAATGTTATGATATGTTATTTGTGCAATGTTTTGCTGCCTTTAGAATGATATGCCTTTGAAGAAAGATTTTATTAAGGTTTGAAATGTTGTCTCACAAACAAACACCTTCTTTATCGTAGACAAATGCCACAGGTGTTATCTCACAAACACAAACATCTTTTGTTATCTTAGACAAATGTCGCAGGTGTCTCACAAACACAATACCTTCTTTATCGTAGACAGACAAATGCGGCATGTGATATCTCGCAAACACAAACACCTTCTTTATCGTAGACAAACATTCTCATTCACAGGTCGTGATGAACCCTGTACAAACCAGAGATGTAGAGTCTCCTGGACCTCTGGGGTCAAAGGTCATACGGAAGGAAGCAGAGTTGGTTGACATACAGACCGGTGTGTTGGGCTTGCTGGAGATGTTTAAGGTAAGTAATGGATGTCTTCTATTTCCATTCAGATCATGTGTGAAGCATCAAACCAAGACATTTTTAGTGTTAAAATGTGGTACCCTCCATCAAAGGAGAACATTTACAGTGCAGTTAATACTCCTGTACCTAGTTTGCTTTTCAAGAAATGCAACTAAAAAATATATGGAAAATCTTGAAAATTCTTTCATAGGAAATATTGATGTCGTATGCGCTGTTGGCATCAGATTGCAATGTTCAACTGAAAACCCTTCAAAGTCAACCACAGTTTGCTGTGATTTATTTTTTGATTTCTTTTCTGTAATTTTTGATTTTTTTTGTCACATTTGAAAACTGGATCAGAAGTAAGCGCTGTGTGAATGGAGAGATAGAATAAAATGTTCGAAAAATATTACAAAAGTGAAAATTGTGCCACGTTTGATCTTTTATGGTATGATTTTGGCAAATGGTGTGGAGATTCATATTAGTACCTGCTATTGAGACAAGGACTATTTTTTGCCTTTCTTACATTGCGGTGCATTATTGAATGTCTCTGATATTTTGAATTATTCCATGTAAATGTCTTGAGTATGTTAACACCTTCCTGCCCACCCCTCCCTCAACTTGTGGAAATCTATTAGAAAGATCTCGTTATTTTCATTTCTTCAATTAATCTCCTTTTGTGTACCCACAGACCAAGTTGAGTCGTTCACCATCCAACCATGCAGTCGCTGCCTTTGAGCTACTGGTCAAACACATGTTGAACCAGTACAAAAATAACTACAAGTCTGCAGTAGCAAGTGAAATAAGAGCAAGGGTAAGTGTGAAAAAAGAAGAGAAAAATTGGTGTGAAATAAAACTAAATCTGTTAAAATAGCCATCAAATCTTACCCCCCCCCCCCCTTTTCTTTTCTTTTCTGGAGAGGAAGTAAAGTCAAATGATGTTGGAGTGAAACGAAGATAATTCTCATGGGGGATACTATATCATTCTATTTGTATGCTTTTGGATACTTTCAAATAATTCCATGTATGATGGTATACGTTAAATTTGTGACAGTAAGGGCATTAATGCTCTTTTAAAAGATAGCGGTGATGTTGATCTCTCTGACTTTGCCCAGCGAGTTTAGTTCTGTCCTCTTTGTTAATGTGATTTCATTGATGGTTTGACCAGATTTTGCCACAAGTAGTCAAAATGCACGAGGCATGGAAACATTTCCCTAACTTTCGCACACACGTTGAAGTTTACTGTTATAATTCTGCCGATGGGTGAAATAATCCTTGAAAGTGTCTCAAAATACAAAATTGATGTTTCTTAATTTCACTGTGAGAATTGCGTGGTAACAATTTGACTAACGGACACAGCAACTACAGTAACTATTAGTGCAGCTACATATGTATACTGTACTAACGACTGTTCTAACTGTTTGTATGGATGTGCTAGCCTAGTACATCGATATAAAACAACAACATATGCAGGAACTTCCTTGCTTGTCTTGTCGTATTGTTCTGTGAATCTTTTATGCATAATGCTCAAGAATTATTCTCCTTTCATGTTTAATAGGTCTTTGAATGCCTCCTCCAGCTCAAAGCAGACTGTCATGGTCGCCTAGGGTTACCAGACAAGGATGGTGTCATGAAGTACAGTCCATATATTCTCTGTGATGCTGGGTAAGGGCTTATTCTTTCTTTTCTTCTTTTCATGTAACCATTTTCAAACGTTTGTTCTCGTTCAGTAGGATTACAACATTAATGCATTGGTTCAGTGTTTTCCTGACATTTCAATATACCAAAATGGGCAAATAGGAAGATTACTTACACAGAAGGAAAAGTGTTTGTTTATTTTGCTAGATTGCTGTGAATATAAACCTGTGATGTGTTAACGCAGAGATCAGTGTGATGGCAATGAACGCTTGCAATGCCAGCATTTCTTGTGAGACTTTGCAACACTGTCGTTGGGAGATTTATTAAATATTCTACATATTGTGTTTAAGCAACATGTCAAACAATATAGCCACATAGAAGCAGCAAAAATCCTGCTCAGCTAGTATGTATGAATACTGCATAATAGGAATTATCTTTGCCAGCCAGAAGTGCCAGTGGTGTAAACTAATGGAATACAATAGATTACTTGCACAGCCTGGTTGCTTGATGCTATAGCCCCCTCTCAATGTCCTTCTCCTGGCATGGTTCTTTTGTGGAACATCGAGCTAATCACTTGGGTGAAATTTGGAAGAAAGTTCGACACGGCCTGTAGTATTAGTATAAATGAAACATAGCCAGCTGTTAAATACCAGAGTGATATCAACAAGCTGTTTGTTAAACAGGATGGAGATGGACATTGCAGGACGGCCCTCTCCTCCCATGGCCACCTCACCGCCTCTGGTAGAACGATACTGCAGAACTACCATCCTACCATTTGGGCAGGCTTTCAAGGCAGTCACTGTCAGTCTCAAGTGTGTAAGTAAAAGAACATAATTGATATACACGGATATCTAAGTGACAAAGGAATGATGGATAGCTATCCATGCTAGGCTAAATAGCTATCCATGCTAGGCTAAAATGACAAAGGATGATGGATAGCTATCCATGCTAGGCTAAAATGATGGATAGCTATCCATGCTAGGCTAAATTGACAAAGGATGATGGATAGCTATCCATGCTAGGCTAAATTGACAAAGGATGATGGATAGCTATCCATGCTAGGCTAAATTGACAAAGGATGATGGATAGCTATCCATGCCAGGCTAAAATGACGAAGGATGATGGATAGCTATCCATGCTAGGCTAAAAGGACAAAGGATGATGGATAGCTATCCATGCCAGGCTAAATTGACAAAGGATGATGGATAGCTATCCATGCCAGGCTAAATTGACAAAGGATGATGGATAGCTATCCATGCTAGGTTAAATTGACAAAGGGTGATGGATAGCTGTCCATGCTAGGCTAAATTGACAAAGAATGATGGATAGCTATCCATGCTAGGCTAAATTGACAAAGGATGATGGATAGCTAAATTGACAAAGGATGATGGATAGCTATCCATGCTAGGCTAAATTGACAAAGGATGATGGGTAGCTATCCATGCTAGGCTAAATTGACAAAGGATGATGGATAGCTATCCATGCTAGGCTAAATTGATTGATGCTAGTGTGTTTAATCACTGGACTGTAGGACTTGTTGACACTGGTACATTCGAACATGTCTGTGCTGAACCATGGACCTGCTCAAGTAATACCGCAAGTATATAATGGACCTAAGTAGCTTGTCTGTGCTCAAGCATGGACCTGCTCAATGGTACCACTAGTATATAATAGACCTAAGCTGCTTGTCTGTGCTGAACCATAGGATTTCTCTCTGCTCACTGGTACCACTTGTATCTATAGACTGGACCTAAGCAACTTGTCTGTGCTCACCCATTAGAATTCTCTTTGCTCAATGGTACCACTAGTATGCACTGGAAGTGAGCAACTTGTCTTTGCTCAGCCATAGGATTTCTCTCTGCTCAATGGTACCACTTGTATCTATGGACTGGACCTAAGCAACTTGTCTATGCTCAACTATACAAATTTGCTCTCTAATCAGTAGTAGGGATAGTTTCCTCTGTACCTTTAATACCGACTTGAGTCTGTCATCAACCATCCTATTACAATTTGATCTATGCTCAACTATGCAAACTTGATTTCAGTCGGTCATCAACCATTCTATTGTAATTTGATCTATGGCAGCACTAGCTTACAGTTGATCTTAGCAACTTGTCTTTGCTCAAGAATGCAATTGTTCTCTTCTCAACATTTTCACTAATTAGTACTATACACTGGAACAAAGCAACTTGTATATATACTCAACATTGCTCTTGCTCATTAGTAACTATAGCAACAAGATTGAAATGTCACACCCGTCACGATTTGTACACATATTTTGTCTTAACCAAGAAATTATTAAAACCATTGTCAATATTTTGTCAACTTCAGCGTATTATCGATCATTTCATGGTCTCGTCAAGTCCATACAATTTTCACTGTTGAATACCTCTGTAGTGGTAGATCTGCTGTTTTAGGCCGGTAACTGTAAGACGGATAAATTTTGCCACCACCTTAAGTACTCGGTTACTTATCTTCTATTTTTTTTCTTCCCTAGGAGTTGGATTGGCATGTCCTGCAAGTGGTCATCTTTGGACTTACTAAAGCCCTCCAAAACAAAACGCTTGTTTTGGCTTCTCAAGCTAATCTAGATCTCTTGTGCAAGACAATGTTTTCGATGGTTAGTATGACGAGAAACTATTCTAATGAAAGCTTTTACTAAAATAGTACGGGCTTTAAATGGTTCAATTGTTTCGATGTATAAACGGTAAACAAATGGTTTAAAAATTGTGTGAATTTGTTTCCAACAATAAGCTTGATAAGTAATATCTTCACAAACCCTCTGTTTTACTATTAGTATACATTAAAAGTCACTCCCTTTTTTAATTTTATTGACACAATTATTACCAAAGGCTAGTTTGGCTTCTATCTACAATACTTGAATTTTGCTCTCTCTCTCTATGTTTCCATTTTTTTTTTATCCCCACTAGATTGAGAATCCAGCAAAAGTCAGTTCCTTGGTCAACGTTCCTTCCAATTTTCATAGAATCGATTTCTTCGTCTGCGTCTATGGTCTGTTGACTGCGTTAGTGCCATACCACTCACAGCTGGAACCGACACAAAAGGTAAGCGACTCTCACGTCAGGATAAACAAGGCCAGTTGTCCGCAAATTACGGGTCAGAAACCAATGGTGGCTTCAGAGAATATTTGGGCGACCTTGTGAACCATTCCAGAAAATTGTTAAAGAAGTACTGAAATATTCTGAGAAATTTCAACCAAGGAAATCATTTGTCACATATTCATTATTATGATAGTAATGGGTGGCATGTCTGTAGAAGCTATATAAGCAACTATTGTTTTCCTCTCGATTTCATCTGGTTTCTTTACTTTGGTTAGTTTTCACCTGCATCACTGGATCACTGGTGATAAAAATTGCAGATCACCACCCTACATGAATATATATGAAACTATTTTGGCAGCCTCGTGACACTTTCCAGAACAGCATGAAAAGGAAACCATCGTTTACATACTGATTATGATATCGAATAAAACAGGTCGAGTCAGAACATCCACCAATCCAAAAACAAACCAGTCGAACAAAAAATAAACCTAGTTGGGGGTTCTCAGTCTGCTGTTGACACTGTGTACCAGTGCCTTCTACAATCCAAGCTTGATACAGTGTGGAGTCACTCTAGTCACCCTTTCCATCACCACCTTCAAGACAGGTTAATTAAGAGAGGTACTGGCAGAGTGAGACTCCCACAAACTAAAGACTAATCGGCACTGTAATCCCTTCATCCCCCGTGCAATAATACTTTACAATAATAACTTGAGTCGTGAATTGCTTGGCTTATTTAATGGGTATGCTTACTATTTTTATGCATTTAATCTGTTCTTACTTTTTCAACTTTTTCAACTTTTTCAACTAAGTGAAAATAGGAATAAAGGTTTATATATTTTTGTACTTTTGATTCGTAAAAGTATTGTAATTTCCTTTTATGGAGCAATAAAGTTTTACTTACTTACTAACTTACTTAAACATGAAAATCGGAACAAAGTTTGTTGTCCATTCGTCACTTTCAGGTTGCCTTGATCAAGTATTTACAGAGTGGCCTAAAGCTCCAATGTCCCCAGCAGTGTATCGATGGAATGATGCTGTGTGTACTGGAGATGCAGGATACCATGGTGAAAATGCTCCCGTCTATTATATTAGAACTTTCCAAAATGTCTGCCACTCCTTCCATGGCTGTTCCGGTGCTGGAGTTCTTGTCTAGTGAGTGGTTTTATCTTCTCAATCATTTGCATTCACAATAGTAGAAAAGGTGTAATATCTTTTTCAAACTTTTCACATCATAGGAATAAAAAATTTGTGGTTCCTTTAATAATGTCTGTTTGCCATTTTAAGTGTCTTTATCACAGAGTTTGCTTTTGTGACTTCATCAATAAGTTTGAATTGGTTTCAGATTAAATCTACCTCCGTGTTGTGGCAACCTCCAATAAGTGGTTAATTTATGCATCAGTTCAGTGTTGGTGAATCTTGTTGACATTCTTTACATATAGTGTGAAAATATATTCTTTCCCTGTTTTTTTCTTGTTTCTTCCATCAGGTCTCATTTGGTTTCCTAATTTATATGCCAGTTTTGTAGAGACAGCCTACATGAGCATCTTTGCTGTAGCGCTGCATTATACTAACCCTTACAAGTAAGTAGCTTTCTTTTTTGTTAGAGAAAATCTTTCAAGGGAAGCAAAGGAAACAAAGACTCACGTACAAACCCATCATGCTCGCTGACAGACAGTGAGATCATGTGACTCATTACTCACTGTAAAACCAGCCGTCTGCAAACTCACACCACACGCCCAGGAGCTTTCCTGAGGCGGACTAAGCCACGACCAACTAGACCCCCCCCCCCCCCCCCCCCCCTCGACCCTGTACCTAAGACTATAATGTAAGTTAACTCAAACTGCCAGACAGGCCCTTCAGGTGTTGACCCTGTTAAATAAAATGTTGGATACCTTACAAATATAAGTGAAATATCTTCTTAGGATAGCAAAATTTAAGATATGACATTATTTCTTAACTTTCTGATATGAAGGACATTTGTGTTGAAGAATAATAGACAATAATGTTTGTCATTATGTTAGATCTTGTGCAAAGGTCAGAAGATGACCATGTTGTTGGAAAATTTGAAGCAAAGCCTGTTTCCTGCTCTTTGGTTTAATCATAAGTTCCTTGCTTCTTTCTCTTTTATGATTTTTATTTGTACACAGGTTCTCTCTCTACGTTGTATCACTGGCTCATCATGTGATTGCCATGTGGTTCATCAAATGTCGTCTGCCTTTCAGGAGAGAGTTTGTCAACTGCATAACAAGGGTAGGTCTTTCAGTAGGTCATTATCAATTAATGCCACAAGTCTTTCAGATAATAGCTCAAATGGTACCTGAACACATTTTGAATTAGTTGGAGAAATTTCTCTTTTTAATATCATGGACAAAAATGGGGATTGATGCCACTGTTAAGAGGACAGAATGAAATGCAAATAATCAAGAATATGAATAAACAATTTAGGTATCTTCAGAAAGGAAAACTGCAACAGCTGCATAATCCCCTGCAGCAAGGCTGAATCAATATCATACAATTTAGATTATCTCTGCATAGCAACAGTGCCTGTTGTGTGAAATATGGGATTACAAAAGCTTCTTATGTAGACTGGCTGCTGTGCAGCTGCAACCCTCTCAGCATCATATGTTTAACATCGTGCCTTAATGAACTAAACTTTTGTAACTCAATGTTCCAAAAGGAAATAAAGGGTGAAAGTACCTCTAGCTACCGTCAGGTCCAGCAGGTTTACATGTGTTCTAAATGTGGACAGAAGTCATTCTGAAAGTTATAACATTAAGTCTCCTAAAATACAGAATGTATGATGTCATAGGACTTGGAGCGACTTGGTTTTAACATAACCTCAAACCACTTTTGATATCATATCGTTGGCGATTTCATAAACTGATACGATTAGACAAAAAATTTGTCGAGATATTGACACAAAACTCTGATTATAAGTGAAAATAAATACTCTATAAATATCTCTTGTAGGGTTTGAAAGCTAGTTGTTCCAGACCAGTGATATTTTCACCGCAATCGGAAAGCAACAAGACAACTGGAAGAGGGCTGAGAAGATCAAACAGCCTTACAAAGTGAGCTCTGAGAAATTAAAATTTAAGTTTGTTGTTAAGCGATGTACATTTGGGATAAGTAAGAAATGTTTGAAATATATAGCAAGTAATGCAGATGGTGACCTACATGGGTATTAAATATAACTCATATTCAAGGGGTATTCTTGGGTTGGAGGGGGGGGGAGTGGAGGCTTCAACAGTATCAATTGTTCAATCTAATATCACAATTGTAGGTTTCCCTAGTGAAATTTGGTCTTTTTTGGAATTTTTAATAATTGAAAAATATAAATAACAAAAAAAAGGTTTTCAATTTAAGAAGTTTTTCCAGATCCAGTAGCATTTGAAAAGTTGTTTTACTTTTTTTTCCAAAGATCTTTCTTGAAATAAATTTGAATTTATTGTTCATCTTCTATCTTCTATCTTCAAGGTATAAATTCACTCAAAGAAAGGGTGTATTTTATAGCCACGTAAAATATTTCTTGATATTGGCATTGATCCAGTTCAAATCATCATATGTTACGAACATTTAAATTTGATTTTATAATGTTACCCTTGGTTGTGCAATATTTTGTCAAAAATAAGCAAGTAAATTTTTTATTATTTCCCCCCCCCCCCCCTGAGGATTTCTTCTAAATCTGGAAAGAGTGATAAGGAACAGAACAAAGAGAGCACCTGTCCGAATTATGATTCCTTGGATAATCTCCATGCACACCTGACAGAGACTTGTCTGGATATGATGGCTCGGTTTACCTTCTCTACATGCACTACCATGCCTAAGAGGTAAGAATCAGATTTAACCCTACCCCACCATACCCCCCTTCCCCTGTACAAATTACAAGCCGGTTTGCACTAGTGCAGCATGAGGAAGTCAGGCCAGATTAAATGTAAATAAATATACCAAACATTTTAAAACCAAACGTGACTGACGAATTACATGTTACACTCTCAACTGATGAACAATGACAATTAATAACCCTAATGGTTTTCAGCAGATAGTCTGTGATGCATGCAACAGTTGTTAGGTTTGTCCCCATGCATTGCAAATGACAATCCTCAAATCTACTTCTAAGCTTGCAATTATAATGCTTCGTAATCGTCGCAGAAACCATTTTGTCGCTAGAATCTAGTCGTGTTTTTGGTTTGGTTGACTTGAGTTGCAGATGGTATAAGAATCAGCCTGTATCGGTTTGCTCTTGCAGGTCACCGATCAGCGAGTTCCTTCTCGTAGGTGGTCAGTCTCAGAGTTGGTTGCTAGGCAACAAGATTATCACTATAACGACCAGTGGCGGCAGCACCAAGCTACAAGGGAACGGAGTCTGCGAGAAATGTAACAACATGATCCGATCGCACATCCACGGACACGGAAGCCTCTCCGATGCATCAAACAAGGTCAAACACGATGGCACGCAGGAAGAGCTTGCTAAAAATAAACCCATGAGACAGCGGTCCAAATCCGGGGACACTCAGAAGGAGGACCAGCCCCTGCAGACCGGAGGAGGCTTACCACACAGACACACAGACGCTAAGAGATTGGAGGGTAGATCGAGGCCGTACTCTGGCCCTGCGGCAGTGACGGTGGTAAAAGACACCGTCTCAAGAGATGAAGCACCATCATCTTCATCATCATCATCCCTACAAGGAACCACTTTAGTCTCAGAGAGGACCATTCCAAGCAGGTTATCCTCCGGTTCTCTGTACCAGTGCAACTGTTGGTGTAGATCGTGGGCGGAGGTTCACATCCGACGGGCGACGGGAGACACCAGCTGGATCATGAGGATACAGAACGACGGCAGTCTAGTCCCGCTGCAACAGGAGATGCCTCTGAACGACATCTCATCTCTCCTAATGTACAACAGAGAGATCGAGGAACACATCCTCTCGTTCCTCCCCGAGGATTCCGAGGAGGGATCGGAAGAAGGGGTCGGAGGAGACGAGGAGAGCGATCCGGAAGAAGAGGAAGATGACACGTTGGATAAATCTCAAGAAGGTTGGTGCATTTTTTATTTTATATTTTTATTTATTTCCAGTATAAATATAAATATTTATAAACAGGACATCAAAAGTGAGTACGTAATACGAAAGTATTATTAAAAATGTGTACCAAAAAAAACAAAAAAAATATTGTTTTATTATTTTGAGTTTGAAATTTATTATGGAAGAGGAGAGAAAATATGAACTGTAATATTTTTCAAATAGTGACCTGAAGAACATAGCTCCTGTCCTCCACCAGCTGAGCTGTCCAGCCCGGTATTAAAGTTGCTTGTGACCCCTTTGTAGTTTATTTGCTCTGTTTCAAATACATAGTCTTTGTTGACCAGCCCGGTATTAAAGTTGCTTGTGATCCCTTTGTAGTTTATTTGCTCTGTTTCAAATGCATAGTCTTTGTTGACCAGC
>KN896437.1:9400-19401 GCA_000934455.1 Apostichopus parvimensis
AAGAGTGTTCAGATGTTTGGTTTGGAATGATTCAGATTGTGGGTCTGGAAGACAGCAAAACCGGTTCAAACTGGTTGAGTGCTCATTTGCATGTGCTCATCTGCATATCAGGTTGGCACTCACCAATCAAGAGTTGGGTGAGAGGTCAGCTATAAGTTTGGACCAATCAGGTCCAAGGGCAGAGCGTGTGCCCTGTGCTTGGCGTCGTAAGTTGTTATTGTAGAATCGGGGGTTTAAGTGTCTCCCAAAGACGTATCAGGGAGTTGAAGTCTGTCTCCCGAAGCCTACAGACATATAACAGAGGGCTCCGTAATTTATATTTTTAATCAGCATTTAGGCTCGTGTATTTTAACCATCTAAAGTTATAGTTGTATTCATCGTTGAGTTTATATACCAAGAGTTAATAAAAAGGAACTTAAAAATCAAATATCCACTTTTGAAGACTATTTATGAAGACTTTCATGTTTACGCTCGGTTTAACGTTACTAGTGTAAGGCCCGGCTTACCTTTACCAACTTATATCTGGAACTATAAAAAAATAAGCCTCACAGCAAGTCAACCAGTTCTGGACTCTGTTGAGGCACGGTGACCAGACACAAGCCACACCTGTTTGCTTACAAACTAACCTAGACAAGACTGCTAACCACCTGTAAACGCTTGCTACTGCGCATGTGCATGTTTGTGCGAGTGTGCGTGTTTGAAATTTGTTGTTTTCGTTGGTTCCGTCTTTACGGTCATGTACCGGTATATGAGTTCAGTCGATATTAAGAACGTATTCAAGCAAGAAGTGTTTTCCAGTGTAAAACCAAAGATTTTATGTAAGTTGTATTTTTATTGATATAACGTTGTATATTTGTTGTATACATGATTATTTATTCTGTATGATTTGGATTTATGTATTTATTCTTCAATAATTGACTTATTCATTAATCGATTTCCTGGTTGTTTAATTACAAACGTATGTTTCGTTTTTATTTGTTTAGTTACCAGACAGACAGTCAGACAGACAGTCAGATTGTATCAGATGATAGCAGATAATACCTTATCACAGCAAATAAACGAATCGACTCATTACATCTGCGTTGAATAATCTTTGGATTACCGAGTTCAGGAATACGGAATTAAGAAATCTTCATTGATTTACAGTAAATAAAATCTCTAATTTGAAGATGTCTACAGACGAGGCCGTTACGGTGAAGACGTTGGTGTTACGGCGCAGGAACAAGAATTCAATTTCTACTCTTATTAGAGAGGACGCAGGAATAGACTCTGTCAAGGAGCTCTTTGAGAAAACAAAACAAGGTTTAGAAGCGATAGAAGAGGTCCATCAAGCAGTAATTGAAAAGCTTGTGGACGAAGAAAAGTTTCTATTGGAAGAAGAATAGATGGCGGACGTGGTTGGCAAGTTCATTGCAGTAAGGATCGAAGTCCAGAGGTATGTAGACCCACCCAACCATAAACTACTGCTGAATTGCAAGCCTTGCACCTCCTGGTGATAATAGAGTACTACCAAGAAACAGAAGACAAAGAATATGATAGATCCATGACAAGGAGAGCTAGGCAGTCTTGTACAAGAGATGAACCACACAATGACATCCCAATATGTATTAAGTAATGCCAGAAGACACATGTGTAAATGATCTTTAGATTACATCTAATCATAACTATTTTTTAAACTTTCTAAGTTTTACGTAATAAACACGTAGCATGCATTTGATGCAGTATCGAGCAAAGCGCGTGACATTTGTCAAATGTGCACTACATTCGGGTGGGAAGCATAATTCAAAAATGTGATTCATATCTTAATACGAGATGCTTGGTACTGAACGATTTTTGACGTTAGTAAATTGGATGCCAAAAATTCATTTACCAGATGTGTTGATTCAGATGTACAGATTAAAGAAATCATTCTGCATTGTTTGAATTTGGCATGACGAGGATTCACAACATGGTCAAGAAAGAACACTCCACAGGAATTAAAAGAAGACCTGTACATTTCCTAATGAAAGTCCCAATAAGCCTTAAGATATTCAATAACCTTCTGACAAAAATGAAACAAGACAAAAAATGAGAGTACATTTGGGAACTTTGAGGGAAACAAGATGCTACCAATAAAACCACAAACTATGATAGCACGGCCATATCAGCTACTCTTACTCCAGGATACTCGCAGGAAACGCAAGACAGAGGGGACCCTGCAGAGATTAAGGACAATTTTATAATAGGATTATCTGATCTCTGTCATCCCTGATCGCAGTGATACGAGCATGCACAAGAATATCAGCACCAAATTAGACATGCCCCCTCGGGAATAACTGCATGCACACTATAAGACTATCTTGGTGCATATGTAAATGAGCTATTTAGCCTAACGCTACACTATATACATGTACGCCCACACAAGAATACGCCTATCGTTACAATCGCTCATTTACATATGCACCAAGATAGTCAGTCTTATAGTGTGTACGCTTGTATCGACGCATCGCTGTTTAATTACGTAACAGAGGTTTCAAACGTATCGGGCGCGGCGCGCTGTTTGTGGTGCGTGCATGCAACTGGTGTGAGTGTGTGCGTGTGGTGTGATAGAACTTTCTTGTGTTCGAAAACGTTTGGGAGAGCTTATGAATGAGGCGGTGAGTACGGATGGTTGACCGGCCAAAACTTGTGAGCGAGTAAGTTTGATTCATATATGTGTAGTGAGCTTGTGACTTGTAAGTAAATTATGTTTTATATTTTATATTTAGTTTGCTCCAATTGAGTTGTTAATTTATTCAAGTAAACCGTTGCTCCAGTTGAGTTATTAAACTATCCAAGTAAACTGTTAATCTTTTGTTTTTGCGTTATCTTTGCAACTTCTCTCCCCTGAGTCATCATACTTTTGGGAGAGCGTGCCAGTACGAAAAACCACTAAATTTACACATACACCTATGTACATATACAGGAATGTTTACTATACCGTCAGACCAGTGGCGGAGCGTCCATACAGTCAGGGGGGCGGATGCCCCCCTGACTGACCCAAATGGACTGCTGGCGCCCTTTTCAGCTTTTTATTTATTCGCGATTATTGACTTTTTTATTGCGCTCTCATCTACCTATTGACATTTGTCAAATTTTGTTGGCGATGACACCTATTTATTCTTCGTTTATCTACAAATTAGCAAGGCCTGGAAAGGGTCATTTCCGGCGATCTAGGGAGTATCTTTACTCAAAAGATTTCTGTACGCTCCGTGCCAACCTGTGGTGGTGCTCCGCTTAGATAGTGTCGAAAGCACCCCTACAGACCATTCTCGCCCCCCCCTGACCAACACCCCTAGCTCCGCCACTGCGTCAGACACAGTGGTTTGTCAATGGAAAATCTGTTGCCATATCATACTGAGGTGTCCATTTCAACATGTACTGGGCAGTTCTCTCCATTGCAAGTGTAAATGAGCGATTGTTACGATAGGCGTATTCTTGTGTGGGCGTACATGTATATAGTGTAGCGTTAGGCTATGGTGCGCTTGTATCGACGCATCGCTGTTTAATTACGTAACGGAGGTTTTAAACGTATCGGGCGCGGCGCGCTGTTTGTGGTGCGTGCGTGCAACTGGTGTGAGTGTGTGCGTGTGGTGTGATAGAACTTTCTTGTGTTTGAAAATGTTTGCAGAGCTTATGAATGAGGCAGTGAGTACGGATGGTTGACTGGCCAACACTTGTGAGTGAGTACGTTTGATTCATGTGTGTGTAGTGAGTTTGTGACTTGTAAGTAAATTATGTTTTATATTTCATATTAGTTTGCTCCAGTTGAGTTAATTTATTCAAGTATTAAATTATCCAAGCAAACCGCTAATCTTTTGTTTCTGCGTTATCTTTACAACTTCTCTCCCCTGAGTCATGATACTTTTGGGAGGGCACGCCAGTACGGAAAACCACTAAACTTACATTGGTGTCAGAAGTGTTGGCGTACTGGCTTAGTTTTAAAGATTTTGCAGAGGCACGTACGTAATTTTAGTTAAAAGAAAGGAAAAAAAAAGTAAAGTTGTTAGCCAATTTTATTCAAGATTGAAGACAGTGGTGACCGCATTATCATGCCCTGTCATACGTCCCGATGGACGTAAAAATTCCAGTTTTCAAGGGGAATGCAAATAACATTTCTTTTGGGGACTGGGAATTTGAGTTGAAGATGGCATGGAAAACGTGGAATACTCCAGAAGACCACAAATCAATTATTTTATTGCGATACCTGGGTGGGGAAGCGCGTAGAGAGATCCTGGTTATGGGAGGGGGGATCACGGCTAAAGAGATGCTGGATATATTACGCAGTATATATGGGGATAAAACTCCAGTTACAAGTTTGCTGGCAAAGTTTTATGCCTTGACTCAAGAGCAGAGTGAGAGCATTAGGAACTATGCTCTAACGCTCCAAATGTTGGAAAGAAAGGTAAAAAGCCGGTCGCCAGAGTTAGTACAAGAAAACATGCTAAGGGATAAATTTGTGGAAGGCATCAGGAGCCCCTCCATTCGTTCGGAGATGAAAAGAGAGATAAGGAAAAAATCCACTGTGACATTTTCCGAACTAAAGAACGAAAGCATCGCCATTGAAAGTGAACTGTCCGTAAATGAAGAGACGATGGCGTTGGTAAATCTACAAAAGACATCTAGCATTGACAGAACACAGAAGGAGAGAGATGACCAGGAAAGGAAGATCTTGTGGGAAGAAATTAAAGAAATAAGACTGGGACTAATGCAATCACAACGGACACTGCTGTCTTTGACCTGGGGTGGGTTTAATTACAGTAGCTCATTGATTAGTTTATGCAGAATGTGTGACAATTTTCAAGACAATTACAAATTTGAGGATTATTTTCTGATGCATCGATGCAAATTTGCCATAGACCTGAAGAGCTGTTCATATGTGTGCGCCCATACACGATGCATGCGTTGTTGTGGTTACTTATGAAATTTTGAATTTTTCTTTTTCTTTTATTTTCACCTTATTTTAAGTAGTCCTTTTAGGTGGAGTTTGATAAGAAGTGGCTGATCTCGAATACTACAATTGTCACGGACTTGAGCTCCGTTTGAGAGAGAAGGACTTTGAGTCAAACTGGCTCTCTAAGCCTAGGCAGAATACCTACCACCTTCTAGGTAATGAGGTGGACAGAGTGTAAATGAGCGATTGTAACGATTGACTATTTTTAGACTTCAGGAGAAGTCTGCGTTTCAGGTGGAAAGAGTGTAAATGAGCGATTGTAACGATAGGCGTATTCTTGTGTGGGCGTACATGTATATAGTGTAGCGTTAGGCTATGGTGCGCTTGTATCGACGCATCGCTGTTTTAAACGTATCGGGCGCGGCGCGCTGTTTGTGGTGCGTGTGTGCAACTGGTGTGAGTGTGTGCGTGTGGTGTGATAGAACTTTCTTGTGTTTGAAAATGTATGTAGAGCTTATGAATGAGGCAGTGAGTACAGATGGTTGACCGGCCAACACTTGTGAGTGAGTGAGTACGTTTGATTCATGTGTGTGTAGTGAGTTTGTGACTTGTAAGTAAATTATGTTTTATATTTTATATTTAGTTTGCTGCAGTTGAGTTGTTAATTTATTCAAGTATTAAATTATCCAAGTAAACCGTTAATTTTTTGTTTCTGCGTTATCTTTACAACTTCTCTCCCCTGAGTCATCATACTTTTGGGAGGGCACGCCAGTACGGAACACCACTAAACTTACACATGCAGTGTAGTCTACACGTTGGATATATCTTGACCTCATTCTTCATCTTAATTATTTGATTGTCTTCAGGCAAATGCACAAATGTTGCTAACAGACAGGTCAATGTACCAAGTAGGGATGTCCCATTGTATGTTGTGACCCACACAAAGTGGATTTGGTCAGCAGGAAAGAATATGATAAGTAGTAACTAAATGAGAACTGTGAGTTCAGTAGCTGCTGACTGTCCAAGTGAGTCTAAAACAATTTTAAGAACATGCAGAGACAGTGATGTTTGAAATTTAGCTTTCCATGACAACAGTTTCCCCCTTAAAGCAACACAACTTATAGCACTGATCTTGTCTTTTAGGAGCTTAAAGGAGTAAAAGCTCTGAAGGGAACCAAAGCTAACAGAGGGAAGATGTCCTTCTGGGCCAAGATCTGTGAAGGTTATTGTCAGATCTTTATAAGTTTAAGTATACTGCCCCTAAGTTGCACTAAGTGTGTCATTTATAACTGAACTCCATCATTAAATATACTCTCTTCTGTTGTAGCTAGTGAACAAGAGCAATGTATTTGTGTTATCTCTTGAGTCAAAGTGTTGAGTTAACTGTAATATACCACAATATAGCGACAAGGATAAAGTTCTAGAGGAACAGCAGGAGTCATATCAAGAACGATTGGAACAACATTTCATTGTTCAAGATATCACAGAAGACAAAAAGAAGTGTTCAAATTCATTAGCTGCGATCGGTCCAGTAACATCTTTGCTTTTGAAGGACTTAATAGCTCCCAAAAAGCCTGCTGAACTTAAATATGAAGAAATAAGCACCAAGTTGAAGGAACATTATAGCCCAACACCACCAAGGATTGCTGAAAGATTTATGAATGCTCAGAAGGCCCAAGGGAGTCAAAAGGTTTGGTATGCCAGAAATGCAAGAGAAAGGGAGTTCGAGGTTAGCCAGAAGGTTTTGGTGTTACTACCTAGTGCCAAGAACAAAACAGATGTGCAATGGCAAGGACCATATAAGGTTATTCGTAAAGTGTCAAAGGTTGACTTTGAAACTGGTGTTGGGAGGAAAAGACACAATCTGGTGGTATACCATATGAACTTACTAAGACCATGGGTGTACAGAAGTTGTTTATTTACTTCATTGGGGGATGAAACAGATATTGCAATGAATGTCCATAAGGCTGTCAATGTAGATGAGAAAGATGTTACAACTGCATTTAGTGAAGATATTGTAAGTATTAATGGGCAAAAATGAAACTTGGAAGATGACCAAGTATCTGAAAGATTAACAACTGACCAAAATGAAGATGTACAGAATTTGTTACATGGTTCTTGTGATGTTTTCAGTGATGTTGTAATGTTCTTTAGCTGAGATATTGAGATGTTGTGAGTTCTTGTGATGTTCCTGGTCAAGCATCAGGTGTTGATCATTCAGTTGCAACCCTTTCTGATATCCCTATTCGTCAAAGACGTTACTGATTGTCACATGCAAATAAAGAAGTTGTTAAAGCTGAGATAGACAAAATGCTAAATATGGGTTTCATCCAGAAATCAAGTAGTGCATGGGCATCTCCTATTGTCCTTGCTCCCAAAAAGACGGATCAGTATGATTTTGCACAGATTATCGAAAATTAAATCAGAAACTGTGTTTGATGCTTTTCCAATGCCACTCATTGAAGGTCACCAGATTGTCCAGAACTGTCTAAAACCAATATTGAATATACTTGCTTTAACGATTTAAGATCTGATCTGTGTGTGTGAATTTTGGGCTCTGAAACTGTCTAAAATAAATCTCTGGGAGATTTAAAGTGAATGAAATTTTATGATATTTGCGAAAATCATCAAATGAAGTGATGATGGATCACCAACCGGAGAAATTGACAGACAAATTGTAGCCGAGAAACATCTTGTTCTTGCCTGGCGCAATAAGAAGGGTACACTTACAGTACTCGTAGTTTGAATACAATAAAGAACTTAATAAAGGAGGATGTGGGAGCTGACACGATGAAGAAGCAGTTTAAGAAGACAGAGCGAAATATGGAAGCAGTTGAAATGGCACATCAGGTAGTAATCGAAAGGATATGCAAGGGAAAGGGAGTTAGAGGTTAGCCAGAAGGTTTTGGTGTTACTACCTAGTGCCAAGAACAAAACGGATGTGCAATGGCAAGGACCATATAAGGTTATTCGTTCTAGTGTTTAAAACAGTTTGGATTAGTCGAGTGCATTTTTCGAATTTCAACTTTTCTGACCTATCGGTCATGTTGTAGTAGCCTTTACTATAGCCTATCACTTGCATTATACGTCGTTCAGTACGTTAGTCGTTTACCTGCAAGAGAAGTGTAAATATGTTGGAAGCTTGCAGGGGACCGAAGAAGATATTAACCGAAGAATTGGTATAACCAACGGTGCTTTCAACACACTGTCAAGTATTTTCAAAAGCAAAAACATAAGCCAAAACATTAAGCTTAGGATTTTCAAGGCTTTTTTAAAGAGTATTTTCTTGTACAATAGCGAACTGTGGGGCACAACGAAGGATCTTGATTGCAAAATTGACACTTTTCCAAGGAGACTACTTCGTAATTTTCTCAACATTAGATGGACCAATAACAATTGGTTATCAAACGATGAGCTCTACAATGAAACCAACCAAACACCTTGGTCATCCATAGTCGCACATAGAAGATTGAGATTTTTCGGTCATGTAGCAAGACTCCAGGAGGACGTTCCAGCTTAGGTTGCTGAGAAGCATTGAGACATACTGCTAAACCAGTAAGAAGGCCCGTGACTACCTTGCTTGGAAAAATAAAGGTGCAATTTAAGGACGTTAACATTAACAATTTCGAGGAAGTAATAAACCCTCCGCAAGATCGTGATACGTGGCGGTGTAGATCACTGAGCATGTCGGATAGACGAGACTCAACTTACTACACAGTACTACTAATTAGTTTATTCCTTTTTTATTGATGTTTTGATGGCAGATTAAATTAAATTTAAGAAATGAACACTTCAAGAGAAGTCTTTGTTTCATAATGGGGGGATGTCATTAACATATATCATAAACGTTGGGCTTCTAGGGCTAGGTTTAAGTCAACTTGCGCATATTGATTACTCTCGCTAACACAGATGAATGCGCGTTGGTTAATATTGTTGGACTTATGGTTATGGCAATAAGGGGATGCACCGTAATTGGAAAGTCATTACCTTAGGGATGCGTGTCGCCACTGGGTTTTTTTTGTATAGGGGGAATCATTAATTACTTGTCTTAAGGAGGATATATTTTGGTGAAATTGCACTTAATATAAATATATGACTACATTTACCGGTCGGTTGGCGGCTATATAAGGTTCTATCATGTTGCTATATTTAGAATTTAATTCAATTATATGTTGATTAATTTACAGTTTTTAGTGGTTTTGTTTACAATTTGGGTGATCTTCCCTTACCCATCAGCGTTGCTGGCATGACCCTTGCTTCAAAAAGTCACTCGAGTGAGCTTTAGGATCAGCTGCATTACACAAACATGACCGACAACTTATCACGCTAATGGCTGTAACACTAATACTTATTAACACATACTGTGCTCTATGATAACAAAGACTACTACTATAAATTTTCAGCAAATAATGAAGGAATTGGAATAGGGAGGACACATTTACTGTTTCAGTTTACTAGTACATATGTGTGACCAAGTATCTCTAACAGTATATACTGGATGGTGAATAATATTACAGGCTGATCAGTTGCAAGTTTCCTACTGATATTTTTAGAGAGCAGAACCAATATTTATTTTTTTATTATCTCAAATCGATTTTGATATCCTTTGTTAATAAGAGCTGTACAGACAACCCTTACTCAACGACTAGTATGCTTCATGATAATAGCTATAAAACTACTGCATTGCACAATCAACCCTCAAGCCATGCAATTCACCATAAAAGAAGGAGAATACCATTCCAGCAGATATGTGTGAACTATGTATGGAAGCAACACCACTGCCTGAAGATGATGAATCCATTGTGAAACATCACTGCATGAAAATGAGATATCTGTGACAACATAAACCTGGTACTTTCAGTCCAAACAACTTATCTGGTTCTTTGAATGGCAGCTGTTTTATTTAGGATTCCAACGATTCCCTTGGTCTTCCGCTGATTTTCTGGCTTTCTCCATGAACCGTATTGTACTGGAAGATCATTTTATGTATGGGGACATGTTGCCATCTTGATTCTAACTTTGGATTGCTGTGGGTTTAGATATGAAAAATATTGCCACATTTGTTTAACAGTGGAAAGGTAAAGATGTC
>JXUT01142175.1:0-33754 GCA_000934455.1 Apostichopus parvimensis
TGTTCAACAGAGGACACATTTGTGGACATCCAAGTAGCTGAAGTGAAACAGAGGCATGAGAACCTTCAGCTGTTGATCGTGGAGCGTCTAGAGGATCTGGAGTTAATGCTGCAGTTCATGGAGAGGTGCGGCGGGGTGTTTGGTCTCTTAGAGTGGGCAAACACTACCGAGAGTAACATCAAGAGGATTAGACCAACCGGCCGAGAGGTGGAACCTCTAGAGCGGGAGATTGAGGAATTTGAGGTAAGATATAGGCTGATGGGGGTCGGGGGAGGGGTGGCTCTTGGCAAAACAAGAGAGTGGGCAAAGTAAAAGATGTGTTAGTAACTCAATCTCTTAAAGATGGCTAGAAGTCATGATCAGGTTTTCAAGCTTATTAAGGTTTAAACAAACACAAGAACACATCCTAATGATGTTTTACAATTACATCTTTCCATCTGGTAGAAAATCGTCCAGGACATCAACTCCCGCAAAGTACCTGTTTCTGATGTAACGGTCCATGCCGAGCAGTTTCTGAAGTCGACCAGAGACAAACTGACCCCTGAACTTCAGAACGAACTTCAAGGAAGTGTCGGCGACCTCAGAACGACCTATGAAAGGCTGTTGGGCACATCTATGGACTGGCTGAAGGATGCCAAGGATTTGTTGGACAGGCTGAAGAGAGAGAAAGATGAAACAGTATGTAACATTTAGACTTTTAAAGTTTGCATTCATTAAAAATAAAACTAAATATAGTTAACAGTATCTTCTCATCAAACATTAAAGTTTTAGAATTGTAGGTTCGTAATCCCACATATGAACGTACATTTAAAGTCCTTTATGTTGTGGATAGCTTCTGATAATGGTATTGGAAATCAAAATGTATTTTATCTTGTCTATGAGTCTTATTTAGCTTATTTTGGTCAATTGATCTAGATGTCTGTTGAAGCCAAGATCCGTAGTCTTCAGGATAGACTGAATGGTCTGAGTGATTGGATCACAGAGATGGAGAGACAGCTGGGATCAGAACAACCCATGGAGGAGAACCTGCAACCTCTCAACAGACAAAACCATGATCACGATGTAAGCATGCTCTTTCATGGCTAGTGGCAATTGAATTGTAACAATGTTTTTATTGAAACACAATTTTTACCTTGTTTCAAGAAATGTAGAAAACTGTTATTTCCAAAAGACATTTCTAGAATTAGTCCAAGATAGGCGTTAATCGAGAAAACTTAAGACCAGGCTAATGAGGCTCAGTGATTTGCACAGGATTTTCAAAGGGTGTAGGAGGGGGGGGGGGGGAAGGGCAGGGAAATTTTGAATTCTCCTGACTGATTTAGGTAGGGCCCACTGCCCCCCTTTCCACAACCCTCTGCAAAGGCTTATCTTTTGTTTATATTCTATTTTCTTTCTCATTCAGGCTCTTCATGAAAACATTCAGAGCAAGCAAGAGGACACTGTGTCAGTTGTACAGGACACTGAGTCACTCCTGAGACAATATCCAGACCGTATCGATCAGGTCCTACAGTCCCAGCTACGAGGTCAAGCCACTGACCTTAAATCTCGCTACGGGGTGGTCAGCTACCAGTCACAGAACAGAACCAACAGACTCAATGGAGCCGTAGACGAGCTCGAAAAATTCAGCGAGGAACAGGACGAGTTTGTGCAGTGGTTGAACGGAGCCGAGAAGAAACAAGCAGATTTAGTGAGGTCCACACCAAGGGATATGGAAGCCTTGAAGGGACTCTATGGCGAACAAAAACAATTTGCTGAAGATGTAGTGAATCATGCTGTTGATCTCAAGTTCCTGAATACTACAGGACCAAAGTTCCTTGACAGATCAAAGGTACAAACTCTGTTTTAATTTTTGATGTGGTCTCTTTTTGCAATTGGTTGTCTACTTAGAAATGATTCTTCATTTTATTCTAATGTTGCGTTAGCTAAAATTCATTGGTACCAGTCGCCTCCATATGTTATGGCTAGACTAGACATGTGTGGTATATTTTGAGTTCCTATTCTCAGTTACTGCTTGAAGAATACTTCCTCTCACTCACCGTGTACTTCATTTCTGATTTGGTGGATTGTATCATCTACAGGTCTACCGCAGCGACTTGTCTGATTTCCGTAACTCTGTCTTGCCACGTGACTTCAGCCGTTCATTCAGAGAGAACCCAGAGACCACCATCATCAGTGATTCTCTGAACAACATGAACGGCAGGTACAGCCGTCTCCGACAAGATTCATCCCAGTACCTCCACCGACTGGAGGAACTGCTGTCTCTTCACCAGACATACAACCAAACCAGTGATGTGGTGAACATCTGGTTACCAGGAGCAGAGAAAACAGTAGAGACCCTACTGAATGAACCAATAGCTGTAGAGCCAGGACAAGTACAGCAACAGATTGACAAACTAGAGGTAATAACATAGGGATGTAGGTAACAATATGGAGATACAGGGTAATAAGATAGGGATGTAGGTAACAATAATTAAAATTAAAATAATTGCATGTTGGGTTTCAATTAATTGTCAGTTCAGTTCATTAGTAAATTTGTTAATACTCTCCTTGAATCTTCCTCCTTTACAAACACTTAATTTGGTTTTACATTCATCAGACTCTTAGAGATGATGTCCTACTCCATCTCAAAGATGTTGAAAATGTCAAAGAATCAGGACAAGAGCTGTCTGACGCCCAACCAGAGACCAAACCAGTGGTTGGAAGGAATGTCGGTAAGTACACAAAGTTCAAAGACATGAAAGTGAATAAACTGGTTCTCTGAAGCCCAGCTGTAACTCAGACCGGTGTTTGGAAGGAATATAACCTGTATTAGTCCACAACACTCTGAAACAAGGAAAGTGTTGTAGGTGAGAGCACCACATTCATATTCATGCCAGTATGTAATAACAATAGCTCAGCTGTTCTTTGAAAACTCTCCACCATTCAGGCTAAATTTTAATCTTCGTAAGAGTGGTATAAAGATATTTTCTGTTTCTGGTGTGGCAATATTCTGGAATAGTTACCTGTGAGTACTTGTTTGCTTCAGATACCACAGTGCACCGATATGACAGTCTACAAGGACAGATAACTCATCGACTGAGTGCCTTGCAGCAAGCTCTAGCTCAAACAGCAAGTGTCCAAGAGAACTTGGATATGTTGTTGCGTTGGCTGGATGAAGCAGAACGTAACGTTCACAAGATGGTGAAGGGAACGTTAATCGCCATACAGCGGGAACCATTGGTAGAGAACATGCAAGAGCAAAAGGTAATAACAGCCTTATTGTATTTGAATAGATGAAACAAGGAAGAAATAATGATTTGAACTCTGAGAATTTTAATCTAAGTATTAATGCAGCAGCTCCTCACTTTCCTGACTTTTAACCCTGGATTAAATGTTTTCAGTTAACTGCGAAAGTAAAACTCAAAGCATGCACAAATGATGATTGTTAAACATAGGTTTGCTTTAAAATGGTCATATTTCTGATGTGTCATCTGTGTTTTTAGTTTCTCATTGTAAAAGTAGTGAGAGTTAGTTTTCCTTGGAACTGCTTAATTTATTGGTCAGGTTGGCTGAATTTGCTGTCATAGCTTGTTGGTCAGTGTGTGATGTGCTGCATCATCTATGTCTACAATAAGGGTACACCAGTCTGAGGTCCAGAGTTGAACATTTGTTAATCAAGTTCAATTGATGAGATGGTTAGTTTAATGGTTGATTTGGCTTAACCGTTGTTGTTTCAAGACAAAGCATCATAAAACCATCTTGCATTCATCCCTTTACTAGGCTATCATGTCTGATATTGTTCAACACAAGCCGACCATTACTTCAGTTACTCAATCTGCCAATGAACTGATTGAGACCAGCGAACCTACAAAAGCACAACAGGTGCAGAAGAAACTGGACTCTATAATTGACAGATATGGTAATATCGCCACGGTAACGACAAATCATGGAGAATACTTGGACCATCTTGCTCAGAAGCTTGGCAACTTTGAAGATATGGTGGAAAAATTGGAAGATTGGCTTCTACCTGCTGTAGAACGTCTGGAGTCCAAGCAATTGGGCCAAATGGAGCCTGCTGAACTGGAAAGAGTACTGCAGGTAAGGCCCAATCACTGGTTAGAGAAATATGAATATGCAGCAGTAGAAACATGAATATGGAATTATTGCATGTGTGTAATACAAGGCTATTTACAACAATTATAGAAGCAGGTAAACCATTGTGTCAACCAGAAACCAAGTAACATAGACAAACCATTTCGTAAATCTGACCCCGTATAAAATTAATACCAATACTGGTGATTGTCTTGTCAATTTGCACAAATTGATAAGACTTGAAATTTCCATTTTGGCAACAATAGTTTAGCTATGGTGTTACAGAAAGGGTAGTTACTTTATCGCAAAACATTCAAATGAAATTTTAACAACCTACATTTTTTATAATTATTACACCTTATTCATTGCAGCAGAACATTGCTGTTACATTATTTGCAGATGAATTTGACATTAATTAATCAGCTAGGTATTATATAAGGATAAACAGCTATATCAAATATTGCTTTTGTATTCTTTATTTACTATCCAGAGTTTAGTTATAATCTTTCTCAGTATTTCTGTATCATAATCATAAGTTTGTAAACCCTTACTCCTTTCTTGTACAGGATTACAAGAAGCAGGTGGATGCTCATGGAGCTAACCTGAACCAGGTTCAACAGCTAGGTGAGGAGCTCTTAAAGGATCCCAGGGCCAAGGATACTTCACATGTCAGTGCAGTCCTCAACAATGTCAACGCTAACTGGAAGGCAGTTGAAGAAGCACATGCCAAGAGGTGAATAATTAACCCTTCAACAACTGTTTGTAGATCAGTAATAAAATCAAATACTGTTCAATGTGTTGTTGTGTATTGTTGCTGACTACATATGAGCAGGTTAAATGTTATTTATTATGATATTAGTATCATTTGTATGAGTCCTTTTTAATATCATTAAATATTGTAAACAGGTCTAGACAACTAGAAGAGATGCTGTCCTCTCTGAAGAAGTATGGCGCCATCAGGAAGGATGTGGTTTACTGGTTAGAAAACACTGAACAGCGACTAGACCAGATGTCGAAGGAACCTCAGAATCAAAATGCTATACAAGTACTTTACAAGGAGCTCCGGGTAAGAAATATCATCCTTCCATTCCTTGGTCTTGTTCTTCTGTTTGGAATTCATTTTTCTTCTGTAGAGTGGACTGATCTTGTGAGAACACAAATTGTATTCTGATTTGGTAAATTAGAGAAGGCAGTTGTTTTTTTGTTTTTTTTGTTTTTGTTTGCTGTCATATATTTAATATTTCAAATTTTCAACTTGTTTTTTATCATCCTCATAGCCACTGCAGAAAGATATTGATGATCACCAACCACAGATCAGTGATAACGAGAGAAGTGGCAAGACCGTGGATCAGCTCAGGTTTAGCATCGGTCATTCCATCCAGATAGTGACCCACCAACCATCCACTGACCTCAAAGAACATCCTACTCAACAGCTCAAGAGACCCGGCAGTCCACAATTCCAGGAATCATTGGAATTTTTTGGTAAGTCATAAAAATATGTCTTATTAAACTAGCTTAAATGGAATAAGTTTCAGATGTGATATATTGTAGTAATTTACTCCTACTTAAGAAGTTTAATGTTTAAAAATGCAAGATAGCTGGAAATAGCTTGCCAGGCAATGGTTAATATCCTACACAGGGAAGACCATGAACTTCAGTTGAGCACTGCTCTTGTAATCCTGAGATATTCTGGTCATTTAGATCTGTAAATCCAAGACTTCTTTGGTCTTTACAAAAGTTGTTCATGTTCCAGTCAGGTTTTTGTTTATGAGTTGCTCATAAACGACGCAGCAGACTTTTAACACATAAATGGAAGGAATTAAGTAGTCATTTTGATTTAATAAAATATTTCTTTGTTTTAAAGGTGAAACACCAATCCAGAGAGAGGTGGCGGACGTCAGCAGTCGCTACGAGAATCTGAAGAGGCGGGTCAATAGTGATCTGGCCGATCTGAGCCTGACGGAACAATGGATGGAGAACGTGGACGCTGCAGTGTCCTCTCAAGACTGGACCACAAGCTCCGAAGCAAGACTTCAGCAGCTAAAACCAAAGAGCAATGACATTCCTACTCTAGTCAAAGAAATTGACAATTTCAGAGTAAGTAGCTTAAAATGTTGTTTTCAATCTTGAAAAGAAGCTAAATGGTTGTTGTCAAGCAAGTAAAGCTACTTACCAACTGACATTTAGCAGCTTGTTTTGGATGAAAAAAATTTTTTTATAGCAGTTTTATTGCTCTAGTTGTTTTGGTAAGAGTTTATGGATTTGGATGAGCAGGAAGATGGGGGGGGGGGGGGGGGGATTGGTTGAGGGTTGTATCATTTTAAGTAGTGAATATTGGAAATGAACTGCATGTTATTACTTTACCTATGTCACACTCTGAAATATGGACAGCAATTTCTTTGGGTTGAAAAGAACTCAAGAAAATGAATATGCTAGTTTTTTTAACTACAAAGTAATGATGGAATGTCATTTGCATGATTAGGGTAGAATCTAAAAGGAAATGGAATTTTTGAACAATCCTTAAGAATTGATGTATGTTGGTTTTGACTTACAGAGCATTCACGAAGAGGTTAGAAGCCGTCAGCCAGACATCACAAGTGTAGTGACTGGATCGGAACAGTTTAACCGCACCAATCGAGAACGTCTTCCAGAGAAACAGAAGGACTCCCTCAGTGGGAGATCTACCACACTGAAGAAGGACTATGATCGTATCTACAACCTGTCCGATCAGTGGCTGACTGAGGCAGTGGATCAACTGAATCAACTCAAGGAGGATGAAGATGCCAGGGTGAGTTTGATTCATGAAACTTGGAAAAAATACAGGAGAAATATGCCCCCAGGAAGTCCTGAAGTCAGCATGGCATTATTACATGATACATATATACATCACAGGGATGGCTTTAGGCACAGTGTTGAAAAGAAACGCTACTGCAGCAACTGTAAAATCCCCTGTAGCAATTTTTGTAACCTGAATTTGATATAAACAACCAGTCATCAGTCGGACGACCTGCACTGCTTATTTCGGTTGTCCAAACAGAAATTTGGTAGACTTTGACGACCATTAAAAATTGGCCCTTCATTGAACGAAGCTTTGATCTATTGAAAACATTTTATGAAACTATCAAGACTACTGTCTATGTTTTGCTGTAATAATCCGGGTGTTAAACTGTCATTATTTACCCTTATCTCTGTGTTCAGTTGAGCTATAATCAGGGTGTTAAACTCTCATTATTTATCTCTGTGTTCAGTTGAGCTATGAGCAGCAGCTACATCTGCGTCTAAGTCAGCTACAAGAATTACTGGACTGGTTGGCTAAAGTGGAACAATCTCTCGCTTCTCAGTCACCGATGAGTGAGAAAAGCACCACAGTACAACAGCAGTACAGCAGTCACAAGGTAAGACATTGAAACAACCAAGGGTGGAAATGTATAACCAATGAAGGGGGAGGGGGAGGGGAAGGAGAGGGGAGAGGAAGGGGAAGGGGGAAATGTTCCAAGGTAATGTTGGAAGTAATAAATGTCTAATGGACTCTCAGTCATAGTTTAGTGAGAAGAACACAATAACCACAGAGCCCCAGCCACAGATTAGTTCACTGATATAGTAATGACAGTATGTCGAGGGGAGAAGACTATTCTAAAACAAGTGAAGGGGGTGGGTGGTGGGCAGGGGGTGGGTGGTGGGCAGGGGGTGGTGGGCAGGGTGAGCATTTTAGTTCTTGATAGAAGTTACTCTATATGCTTTATAATTATCTTCCCAAAGAAAAAGTCATCTGTCAGATGATGTCAATATTGTTGCTGCTCGAAGCACAAGATACACTTTTCCTTCTGTGTGTTGTGACATTAAACTTTTGTCGTGTTTCCCCTTAGCCTCTTCACGATGACATACAAGCTCATCAGCAGCCAATCTCTAGATGTCTTGAAGATATCCAACAACTGATCGAACAATTCCAGCACAGACTCAGTCAGGGAGACCAACGCAAGTTTTCTGACGGTCAAGCAGAACTTCAGACCCGCTATGAGAAGGTCCATGCCACCTCCTTCAGTCGTCTAAAGAGGTTAGCCTCTGGGATTGAGGAACTTCACAAGATGGAGCAAGATATTCTGGAATTCACTGACTGGATGAGATCGGCCGATGGCCAACTCTCGAATTCTGAGAAGAATGTCGGACAAGACTTACACACTCTGCTCTCACAGAGGGAGAAACATGTCCAATTCGAGGATGACGTCAAGGACCAGAAAGGAGATCTTCGATTTATCAGGAAGGCAATCACCACCTTCACAGACACCTCAAAGGTATGATTGACATTCATGAATATTCATGGTACATCACAATGAGAATATTGGATGCTCTGTCCAGATATTCCAATATTAACTTTTAGTTTGATAAATTTTATTATGATGAGCAAAATAAACTTACAAGACTCGTTACAAATCATTGTTCATATGTGTATGTTTGATCCTCAGGAGCACAGAGAGGAACTTGCCACTTTCCGTAACTCCTTGCCCAGACAGACTTCCCGAGGTTTTGTGGATACCAAAGAGGAGAACATCCTACCAGGGAAGTTGGCAGACATGGCAGGTGACTTTGACAAGTTGAAGACAAGGTCGGTGTCGTACCACACCCTTCTTGCAGAGTTGATTGACCGGCACCAGAGATTCCAAGACTGCACCTCGTCCACTTCAACCTGGCTGGGACAGGCTGAAGACCATCTACACGAATTGAGAGAGGAACCAATCAGCTCCAACACTGATACCATCATCAGACAAATTGAGAAAGTCAAGGTTAGAAGGTCACAGATATGAAAAGAGCTATTCAAATGCAAATTAGGAGAGTAATTAAGATTGGGCTAAGGAGGAGGTGGGAGAGAAGGAGGGGGGTAGGAGGCATTTATTCATACTGGAGGAGAAACTAGATGAAAAATGATGTCATAATAAATAATGAATAATATTAATGAGTAACAGGGGGTATCAGCATTTTGTCAAATTCCTCCACTGTTTTCCACAAGTCCTGCCAAATGTTTCTATTATTGATTTGCTCAGTTTTTTTGTTATGCTTTATAGTTTACTTCTTGTAAAATTTGATATGAGTGACTGGTTGCTAACTTGTTTACATGTTGTTTGTGCTTTTCACAGAGCTTTCACCAAGATGTGGTTTCTCACGCTAGTAACGTTGAAGACGTGAAGTCTGCAGCAGTGGAACTGATCCAAACACAACCATCAGTGAGAGCACCCACCCAACAAACTACAGGTGATCCAGCTCTAGAATTTAAAGCAATTAATTTATAGACTTCTTTCACCTCAGCAGTAATAATGACACGTATCTGTGACTCATACAAAGTTAATTTGACAAAATGCAACAATGCTTCCTCTTTAGAAAAGCTAGAACCAATAGCTTAAATTTGCAGAGTTCTGAATGCTACACTCTTCACAGGAAGTAAATCTTGTTTAATGTCAGTGAAGAGTATAACAATGGTAAAAGTTGATCACATTTAATAAGGCATTGTATTATAGTTACCACAGTCAGTCCTTGCCCAAGAAGATGTGACATTTAGAAGTCATTTTCTGGGACATGACCTCTTTAGGTAGACATTCTTGGCTTTAAAGTTGCAAGTGGTATCTAAACCTTAGTTTCAATCATTCTCATATTCCTCTTTTGTAAATTTGATCTCTCTTTGACATTTTTTTTGTTGTTTTGTTATTTTCCTTTGCAGACACCATCGTGAGTCGATACAAAGCTCTTGAAGCTGGAGTCAATGACCTACTGGAAGCACTAAAGGAGGCTTTGGCTAAATCTCAAGGAGTCCATGAAAACCTGGACATGCTCTTGAAATGGCTGGACATGGCTGAGAAGGAACAGTATCGACTAGAGAAGGGAACAGTCATACCAACAAAACGAGAGCCTGTCATGGAACAGTCTGAACAAAACAAGGTACCGTACATATATCCTGTATGCTTAATATATAACAGTCATACCAACAAAACGAGAGCCTGTCATGGAACAGTCTGAACAAAACAAGGTACCGTACATATATCCTGTATGCTTAATGTATAACAGTCATACCAACAAAACGAGAGCCTGTCATGGAACAGTCTGAACAATACAAGGTACCGTACATATATCCTGTATGCTTAATATATAACAGTCATACCAACAAAACGAGAGCCTGTTATGGAACAGTCTGAACAATACAAGGTACAGTACATATATCCCAAATGCTTAATATATAATACATGGATATTCATGAATATTTTAAAGTGTAATGAAACCATCTGATATAGTGTGGTGTTTGTTTACATATTGCGATTATGCATGTTTTCCTGTATTTTTAATGACATGGACAGGTGTTGATGCTGATGCGACTCAATGTAAAGAATCTTTCCTTTTCGAAGTATTAAAAAGTGATTGAATTGTTTTAAAAGTGTCACCAAAAAGCCAATAAGCCAATTAATTGATCAATCAATGAATCCTCAGATGCTGGAAGATGACATCATGAACAACCAGCCAACCATAGAAGCAGTCAGGCAGACTGCTCTGCAACTGATTCAGAGCACCCCAGCCAAGGAGAGCGAGGCTGTGAAGTCCAAACTAGAGACAGTCAACAGACGATATTCCACTCTCTCCTCCTCTGCGTCCAAGCACGGTCAGGACCTTCAGACCCTCAGTAGCAAGCTGAATGAGTTTGAAAGGGCTGTCGATGAATTTGAAGACTGGCTGCTACCAGATCTTGAAAAGCTAGAATCCAAAGATTTCATGACCAACGACCTGAGTAACATTGCCAACACTCTCAAGGTTCGAAAACAGATTAATCATTTTTCATCAAATTTATTTGTCATAACTATGAAATACTTTTCAATTGTCAAATCAAAGACCTGTGTTGTTTTTTAAATTGAGGTGAAAAAAAGAGAAACAAATTTTACAGCTTTAAGTATCGTTGACATGAATAATTTTAATACTTTTTATTGATTCCTGGGAGAGATTGTGAGAATCTTCATTATTGGAAAGTGAAGCCAAGGTTTATTTCTTTTTTGCAAGGACAACAACCAATATTATATTTGACATATTTTAAATTTTGATAGGACATGCAACATCGACGAGACACCCACGTGGCACAGTTCAAGAGAATCCACCAGCTAGGGGAAGAGCTCATCAACAGCAGTAAAGTGAACGACTCATCTTTCGTTGCCACGGTAATGGCAAACCTGGATGAGAACTACAACGACTTTGAAGATGCTCTGCAACAGAGGTAAATATATTACAATGACAGTTAATACAGCGAAATATATGTATTAAAAATAAGCTAGGCTGACCGACATTAGCTGTGAATGTGTTAGGTTGTAGGCTTGTAATTTTCCAAGGTGTGAAGCATTTCTGGTACCATTAATACCAGAAACTAACAGTATAGGTACATTTGAGACTTGACACTGTTACTTCAATTTACATATAGTAGTCATTGGACTGTAGCAGCATTCATCACCTTCATGGATGTTTTGGAGGCCAAATGTTTGGTATGCTACCTCAGTGTGCATGGTTTCTACACAATGTAACAAAACAATGGGTTGTTCCTAGATGAAAATTCTTATGCTATCAAACCAATATGATACAGTCACAGAACTTGATACAACAGTGTTGTGAATACATTTGAAACCAAAGATCATGTCATTCTTCTGAGAAACATTACTGTTATTATTCCGTTGGTATGCTCATATTTTCTTTGTTTCCATCATTTCCTCTGGTATTCATGTTTCCATTGGTACCTAATGAACTCAAGTGTTTAGTTTCCACTCAGAACTATCTTTCCCTTTAAGAATTTCTTTACAAGTTTGTCAAATTCCATTTCATTTTCATCTAGGGAAGACCATTTAGAGTTTGAGAAGGATGCTGCCAGAAAGTACAACGACAAGCAGAAATCAGTCAACATCTGGCTAACAACCACAGAGAGATCTGTAAGCCAGCTTCCTCACACTGCCAAAAATATCAAGGCTGTAGAAGCTCAGCTTCAACAAGTATTGGTAAGTCAAACACTTTTACAAAATTGGCAATTGTGTAACAAATAATTCTCGACTTGTCTTTCATCTTTTGGGTAATGACAAATGTACTCTGCTCACCCACCCTTCCATCCATCTGTCCTCCCCTCACCATTGTAACCCTAAAAGACTATGGATTTGTGAGTCTGTTGTGACATTTGACTTTGATAGTTGACCTTTGATAGCCTAAATTAAATAGATAAAATTAAGTTTGTTAAAATACACTTCATCATTTAATGAAATGTGTGTGATATTAAAATAAACCTGCTATGATTGGTCTCTTCTTCCACACAGCCACTGGAGAAAGAGATTGTGGGGTACAAACCAGAAATTGATGATGTCAATAAGGTAGGCCAAAGCTACGATGAGGTCATACATGAGGTAGAGCAGCCCCTGTCGCTAGGACCTCACTTAAGATCACTTCAGGCAGGCAGTGGACAAACCTCACCAAGGAAAACAAGGCACTCCATGTCACTGCTAGATAGAAGCAGTATGTACGGTATGGATGGTAAGTTGATGGTTACTATGGATACTATAATTGACATGTGTGTTATTTGGTTGTAACAATTGTCCTGATCTGGTATCCAGTTCTAGCGTTACAGAGCTGATGGGAGGAGGGTAGAATTTGAATTGCAAAATCAGGGTCATTTACTGATTAATTAGCCTGATTAATTAGCCAGAGATCTGTGGATATCTGTTCCTGACCTTCACTTTTGACTGCCAAACGAAGAATCCCTTCAGCTGAATGACCTTTAATGAGTGAAATGTCAAAGTCTGTAATGGATAATTTTGTAGTTATGTCACAGAAGGATTGATTTTTTGAAAAGTAGTTCATGTCATTTACTTGTTTTGTTTGTTCTTGTCTCTAGATGACACCGAGACCCAGAAACAGCTGACAGAGACCAACAGCAGATATGACAACCTACTGCAACAAGTTACAAACTACATCGACGACCTCAACTTGAACAAGCAGTACATTGACAAAGATGACAGAGTAGTGAGTCGCATGGACTGGGTAACCAACATGGCTGCCACTCTGCAGCAGAGGAAACCCGTTGCTAGGGACATTGAGTCCTTGGAGTTGGAAATTGCCCAGCTGGAGGTTTGTAACTCTAATGATGATAACCCTTAAATTACACATCGTTTAATTCAACTCTGGAAGAATCTGTTATTTTTTTTTTTTAATGGGAGGGGGCGGGCAAGCAGGGATTGGGTTTATAGGAATTGAGACAAAAGAAAGACAAACCTTAAAATTCCTTATGAAGAACTTTGATTTTGATGCAATAATAATAATAACCTAAATGCAAACAACAAGTCTATATAATAGAGTGTGACTCATTTAACAATTAACATGACAAAGGTTTATCTGTGACATGAGCACACACATACCAGTATACTCAACTTCAACGTTCAATTAAGATCAAGTGGTCTGTGTTACCATGGGAACTGCTTTTGGGGTTGATTCTTCAATATAATGTGCGGTAACTCCATTAATGTAAAAAGTTTCAAGTAATATGTAGGATAAGTAAGGCATAAAGGTGAATTGAATTCTTTTCTACTAAACAAAAAAGCTTTCAAGGAGACAGTGGCACCAATAGTAATTGTAAATATTCAAAAGTCTTTGACCATTGTAAAATCTTTTCACTCTCTGTATGATATTGAATTTTTCAGCTAAATGTGGGCATTGTGTCATTTCTCTGTTTAGGAGTTTAAGAAAGAGATTTCTTCCAATAAATCTCCCGTGGATGATTGCAGTCTAAGAGGGGAACAGTTCCTGCAAGACAACCAGGACAAGCTGAGCTATGAGAAACAGGACAGCCTTGGCAAGAATGTGACCGAACTGAGAGACGGCTATGAGAAGTTAGAAGTCAGCTCCATGGGATGGCTGGATGAGGCCAAAGCAGAGCTGGAGAGGATGAAGAGAGACCGAGATGAGAAAGTGAGTTCAGTTATTGATGGAAATTTATGAAAAGCTTTAGTTTAGCAGAAAGAAGGGGAACAATCAGGATGAAGGACCTTTAGCAGGACCCTTGGTAAAAACAAATGAGCTATAGAAATCTGTATCTCTGTTAGATAATTCATTACTTGTGTTAAGCATTCTTAAATACATGAATACTTTAATATGGTGCAGCAGACCATGTAAACCATTCCACTGACAATCTCTGAGCAATAAACTTGTCCCATTATTAAAATTGAAAGTTTAGATTGTGGGCATCAAATCTGTTAGTCTTTAAATATGAAAAATATTCAAATGATGCATTTTATATTAGGCCTTCTATGATGAAAAGATTCATCTATGTATTTCTTCATCTATTTGAGTACATTCTCACAGTCACAAACCATTTTCTTTTATTCATTCTTGTATTTGCTTCTTTCTCCCTGTTTTTTTTATTTATATATTTTTGTTTTTGAAGGAAGATTTTTCTAAATTATTATCTGAAGGTTGTATTATCTTCATGGTTCTTTTTTATTCTTTTAGCTCACACTGGAGCAAAGACTGATGAAATCTCTAAAGATGTTACAAGATCTCCTTGAGTGGGTTGCACAAGCAGAGAAGAAACTTGGCTCAGAGCAGCAACTCAGCGATGACAAGAAGATGCTGGATGGGCAAGCCAAGGTCCACAAGGTAACAATGCATTAAGTGTGAAGGCAGTGTGTAGGGTTTAGAGTGGGTTTAGTGAGTAAAGTATTATTAAATGAGGAACAAGTAAGTGATGTGTCATTATTGTAGCCTGGAGTGGTATGATAACACGTACATAATATGATCAGCCATTCTAACAGAGTAATCATCTTCTTACTAAGGTAGCTATGGCTGGATATGTATATGGAATCGACTAGTTGTATTCCGTCTTCTTCTTAATCTGTTATTTCAGATCCTTCACACTGATGTGGTAGCACATCAAGAACCAATCATTCAAGCCGTACAAGTTGCCCAGCAACTCATCGAGGACTACAAGGATCGTCTTCCAGGTAATTCGGCCAATCAGCTCAAGGACCTCAGCGACGAGCTCAAGCATCGATTTGACAATGTCTTTGTCCAGTCACAGACGAGAGAGAACCGTCTGACCATTGCATCAGATAGCCTGGAGAAGTTCTTCACTGATTTGGACAACCTCCACAGATGGATAGTGACATCAGAAGAACAGATTAAGAGCATGAAACAGAACATTGGACGAGACTTGACGATGTTGCAAGAGCAACAGTCGGAACATAGTTCATTCAACGACGGTGTCCTCTCACAAGGTGCAGAGTCACGGTACCTGAACATGAACGGACAGGGATTCCTTGACATGGCTAAGGTACATACCACTTCTCCCCCTTACAAATCTTTAAGTCAAGTTTATGGTTTTTATTTATATATATACTTGACATGGCTAAGATACATACCACTTCTCTCCCTTACAAATCTTCAAGTCAAGTTTATGGTTTTTATTTATATTTATACTTGACATGGCTAAGGTACATACCACTTCCCTCCCTTAAAAATCTTTCAAGTCAAGTTTATGGTTTTTATTAATATTTATACTTGACATGGCTAAGGTACATTCCACTTCTCTCCCTTACAAATCTTTCAAGTATATGGTTTTCACTTAATCTTTGATTTCAACAGTCATTCAGCATAGATGTTATATCTCACTTTACTTGAACAGCAGGAGTAATATTACTTTAGTAAATACTTAACTTGTTGCATTTTGACGACATCACTTTTATTTGTCGCACTTTTATTTTAGTTTGTGATATCTTTAAGTTGTTTTTGGCCACTTTATATACTGTTAGAAGTAATTTATAGGTAACAAGGTCATGTTATTGTTTGATAGGTGTACAAGGATGATCTGGACAGCTTCCGGGAAACGACACTCCCTCGCCAGTTTTCTCAGTCATACCAGGACGGCCCAGAGCCAGCCGTGATCAGGCAGCAGTTACTGGACGTTAACATGCAGTACAGCAGTGTAAAGACCTCCTCCCAGAGCCTAACCTTGCTACTCAGAGACCTGGTCGACAGACACCAGAAAGTAGAGGATGCTGTCAATGTCATGTTGCGGTGGTTACCTACGGCTGAAAAACAACTGACGGTGATCATGAAAGAGCCCGTAGCATCAGAACCAACAGCCATCAACAACCAAATTCAGAGAGTCAAGGTATATATGACCGAAAGGTGGATAGGATGGAGGGGGGCGGGGTAGGGGAGGGGTGAAGGATACAGAGAAAATAAGTCAGGACTGCTGCATATTGATGCTATTAAATATTCCATCCTTTTGTGCAGGTTAGTAACCATGACAAAATGTTCACCCTGGTAACCATGACAATATGTTCACCCTGGCACAAGTTTAATTACCACATGATAGCTTTGCAGTTAATGCTTGTGGAACAGTATTTTGATATTTCTGTTGTTGTTGTTATTACATTAATTTGCTATTTTCTGTCTGCAGAGCTTACAGAGTGATGTCATCCAACACATGAGTGATGTGGAGAAGATGAGAGACAGCAGCAGTGATCTCTTTCAGATTCATCCTCAGGTAGAGAGGGAAATACAACCAAAAGTTGGTGAGTCTAAATTGGTCTAAATATAGAGATACTATGTAAATGTTGGATAACGATACCTTAGGATTGAGCTTCTTGGAGTTTGTATCTAGGATAGAGTGAAAAACGTTCCAAATTTGGCCAGGATGAGCTGTGTTGGCATTGTGAATGGGAAAATAGGAGATGAACGGGGTAGTGTAATTGGGAGGGTTCTGAAAACAACAGGTTGTTAAAAAGGATTTGTAGAGGAAGGAACATAGCTAAGTCTGTATTGCATTGCTTCTCTGTGCAGTGTTGACAATGTTATCATAAGGTTGTGTGGCATTGCTTCTCTGTGCAGTGTTGACAATGTAACCTTGAAAAGTAGTAAACAGCACACAGGCATGGAATCGAATTGAATACATGTTAATAGTATTCATTGCAAGATGGGATCAGTTTGGCCTGGGGCTGCCAAGTTATGTCTTTTCATGAGAGATTTATCTTTAGAGTATTAATGCACAGCAGAAAGCAGATATGTCTAAACCTTCGACAGCTAAATTGATAGTCTTCAACCATTGATGGTCGTCACTCATTATTTCTGCTCAAGTTATTCATTCTTAAGGCCATTATTTTACTAGTTAGTCCTATTTCTGTTTAGAAATTCTCCTTTGTCTTGAAACGTTCTCACATTTTCTTATCATAGACGATGTTGTCAGGAGGTACCAGGCCCTGCAGGCTCAGCTGGAAGAACGCTTGCAGGTACTGCGAAATGCCCTGGCGGACTCTCAAGACATCCGCGCCAACTTGGACATGCTGCTACGCTGGCTGGACCAGGCTGAAAGGGAGACCCACAAACTAGACAAGGGAACCTTAGTAAGAGTACAACGGGAACCCTTGAGGGACGTTATAGAACAACAACAGGTAAGTTCACACCCAGAATAAAGAGAACAATACATCATTGTATTCTGGGGAGGCTGAGGAAGACAAAGTCACCAGTGAATTGACTACAATTATTATAGCATTACCATGTAATGTATGTGATTGATTGATTAATTGATTGATTGATCAACTTATTTATTACCTTGAAAAGGTTTGGAATGTGTTTGGATGAAACATCCAAACATTTCTAGGTGTTAAAGTGTGCGATATTGACTATGTATTTTACTTTGTTGTTAGGGGTGTGGCTGGGTGGGGGAGGGGTGGTGAGGGAAGTAAACCCCTATTGGGACTTTGAAAGGATAAACCTAGTCTCAGGAAAGGCTTTCAAGTTGTCCGGAAATATTTAAATTGAGATGCAACAATATCCTTGTAAAAGACTTTCCAGTAACCATGTGCTCTTTTCTCAATAGGTCCTGCACAAGGATATTGAAGGTCACAAACCGGCCGTAGAGTCCATACGTAAGGCTGTCAGCAAACTGATTGAATCAGGTGAACCACTAGAGGTAGAGGAGCTGAAGACCTCCTTAAATGAACTCAATTCAAGATACCAGGATGTTGACTCCACCACCAAGAAATATGCAGATGACATCAACAGTCTGACCGCAAGACTGGGTGAATTTGAGAAGAGAGCAGAGGAACTTGACAGCTGGTTGGTTCCCACCATTCAGACAGTTCACAGCAAGGCATTTGGACAGATGGCAGAGAACCAGTTAGAGGGGAAGATTAAGGTGAGTATCAGATTGTTTATTAATGATGTAAATTGTCCTGAATCAACCAATGGACTGATGGCCTTGATAGATTATGGTAAACCTTTTAAAGCATTTATTATACAAAGTTAGAAGAAAGTTCATGATACAGAGTTGAAGCTACAAGAAATGCTTTTAACTAACTGCATTTACATTCCGTGCTTGTTACCTGCAGGAGTTGCGAAAGCAGATGGAAAGTAACCGACCAAAGCTCGCTCAAGTGAAACAAGTCGGGGATCAACTGAAGCATGACCCAAGAGCCAACGATATCCTTTACATCGAGAGGATCCTATCTAACCTTGACACCAACTGGAACCTTCTAGAAGATGGCCTGGCAGAAAGGTACGTCTAAACCTGGACACTTCCATATCCTGTATGAATGCTCTGATAAAACCAAAAACAGTGATAAGAATAGATACTTCTCTTATTCTTAAGGTACCTTGGATTTTAATAATCACTTTGTGTTGTTATGTTTCTCTTCCAGCACAGTAACATATATCTCTTCACTGTTATATTGTATTTACAGAGAAAGGCAAGTCGGTGACCACCAGAATGGTAGTAGACAGTACAGTGGTCAACACAAAGATGTGACCAATTGGTTGACCACCATCGAGAGGAAAGTAGACCATGCCCAACCCAAAGTGAGAGACGCAGCCGCAATTCAAGCCAGCATCAAGGAACTGAAGGTGAGATACACTTCCTTGACCAATGTTTTAGTGGACCTTAAATTAGTTGGTGTCTTATATTTTCTGATCAATCATTAGCTGTTAAAGCTAATATTAGTTGCATGTTTACCAATCTTAGAGACTTGCTTGAGTGTAAACATTTGAAGAGAACAATCATTTTCTTGTTTTTTTTGTTCTATTTAGCCTCTTCTTGAAGATGTTGACCACCATGAACCAAATATCATAGAGGTTAACCAATCAGGAGAGGCTGTGGATCATCTGAAGAGCATCCTTGTACACCCATTGGCTCATCCAGCATTGTTCAAATCAACACAGCTTACAAAGGAGGTTGTGCCTGCTCAGAGTGTTGACAATGACTACTCAGTAGATGGTAGGGAGGGAAACAATTGTTGCATTTATGTCAAATTAGTTTAATGTTTGATAATTATAAAGAATCTGTATATTAATAATAGGTTGATTTGGTTATAGACAAATTTCAGTCTATGTAACAAAGTGTCTTCAAAAGAGTTTTTTTGACCAGAAAATTCACATGTTGAAAACCTGTTATTATGGTTGTAATATCCGAGAACATTTAGCTAATAAGTCTTTCTGAGAAGTAATGTGTTGATTATACCTCGTAAATGAACTTGTTTATAAAAACCTTTCCAATTTCCAATTTCAAATAGATTGACAGTTCTAAGCTAAGAAACCCTTGTGTTGTAGGAAATTATGATGTAACTAAAGGGTGCAAAGTATTTTGGGCAGGTCACAGGATTTTCCAAAGTTTGGAAAATATATCTATGCATTCTGACATGGGTCTGATGGTGGGGGTAGGGTGGGGGTGGAAGAGGAAGGAGGGGGAAAGGCTATGCCATCCAGCTTGGTAATTTGTATCAATGTCTGCTAATGTGGGATCCTGTTGAGCAAGTTAGCGTTAATTCAACTTGTTAAATTAAGTTAACTCTGGCTTCATGAATACTTGTTGAAATAACCATCAGAGGTAAGCCACACAACTACTGTTTTGAACCATACAACTAACCAGTGTACATAGCTTTACACAGCTGTATACTCTGTTTATATTATTTGTCTTTATTCCTGATCATGTGATGTGTCATGTGATGTGTCATGTGACTCATATTTACCTACAGTCAATAACCAGACTCATCGTGAGCTCTCTGATGTAAACAACAGATACGATCAGTTGCGGAAGACCCTTCTAGACTCTCTAGAGGATCTGCAGGTGGCCGGAAGGTGCTTGGAAGAATCTGCTAGTATCCAGACAGAACTGAATTGGGTGATTGCAACCGATGCCAAACTCGAACAAAGCAGACCACAGAGTCTTAAGATTGAACCGTTGGAAAGGGAAGTTGGGAACTTCCAGGTAAGATGGGATGAAAAGATCACAATATTTACTTTTTCTTCTTTGAGGGTGCAAAATATTGCATAATCAATGGCTTGTTATTCTTGAAGGTATCAAGCTTACTTTGGCTTAAAACACATATTAATCCATCAAAAGAAAGAAAGAAAAATTTAATTTTGATATAAGGTAGGTAAGTAATTGAATCAATAATTGTATAATCTTCATTGGTTTTCTGTTGATGTCGTAAATAAAACACAAGCACATAGTCATAAACTCTTTCTCTCTCAAATTGAAGAGAAGCATTTAATATTCTGAGGTTACATAAAATACAAATCTCTGACTTTTTGTTTTCTTCTACAAACCAATAGAGTATACATGGCTCTGTTGAATCCAAGCAGGCAGCCATTAGCGATGCTCTGTCCAAGGCAGAACATTTCCAGAGAGAATACAGAGACCGTCTCTCACCAGACCAGCAACAACCCCTCCAGAAGAGCATCGACCAACTCCGCACCAACTATGAGACGGCCAAAACTAAATCTCTAGACTGGGTGACGGATTCCTCAAAGACTCTGGAGAGGCTGAAACAAGAAGAAGAAGAGAGGGTTGGGGAAATTAACCTCATCATCTTCATACATATTCATCACAATTAATATTCATGTCTCTTCATGGTTATTCATTACAATCGTTAATGATTGGCCATGAAGTGCTACTTGTATATAGTCTTAAATGTATTGTGTGGTTCGTCTGCACCACTTTAGTACTGTCCTATATACATGTAGCGTTGCATGTTGAAGAAAACTCTATTTGTTAAACAGTCTCAGAAAACTGCAAAATGACAATCAATAAATGTCTGTCATTTCTGCTTACTTCAATTTGCTGTTACGACTACCTGGTGCAGTGTGCTGTTTTGACTGCCACTACAGGAATTTCAAAACTGTTGGTTTATCTATTCTTTAACATGCAATGACTGTGTTTGCACTTGTCTGGTTATTCTGCACTAGCTGAGTATGTAGTATTTTATGTGATGTAGCATATGCTCTGTATGTTATCATGTTAGATTAGTCTCATTACAATGACACCCGAGAAAAATCAGTTGATGGTCCCAGAAGAAACAAGATCAGACTTCTTACAACATTGCCCGGTGGGATTAATATCTGGTGGGATTAATATCTGGTGGGATATAATATCTGTGGGGTTTAAGTTAGAATAAATTCCTCATGGTTACAAATAAGAGGAGGTTAATGATAAATGCTGCTCTCAAAAAAGAAAAAAATTGTGATAAAGGAATTGGTAAAAATATATTGGCTTTCTTAAAAAAGTTCTTTGTACTTCTGACAATAAAACTTACATCCTCCCAACTTTATGCTTCTTGATCAGGTTGTTTAGCATTATTCTTCTGCAAGAACTATTGATATCGATTGGGGGGGGGCAGGGGATGTACAAGGGGGTAACATCGGTGAACTACATATTTTATGCGAAAGTCTGAAATTATCTTAAAGAAAGGTTCAATCCTGAAAAGGGAAGTGTCAATTAGGGCGTGTACTTAGACTCACTAGAAATTTCAGCTTTAAAAATCATTTTAGATGTCAAAGAAAGCAGCACAAAGTCAGATCAGTTATGACCATTCCGTGTTTTACCTGTCATGTTTTTGGAATATTGTTGTCTTTGTACATCTTCAGTCCTTTTATTCTCATTTTCATTTTTGTTTGTTCATCTGACTTGGCAATCTTGTTACCATGGTTTCACAATTTTTCCCCCCTGTCACTCTATAGCTTTTACTTTTCATTATAAAGTTCAGTTTCCTTTCTAATAATCCATTACTTGCTATGATAATGATGTAAGGGTATCTGATCTTACATCATTATCATAACTGAATATTCATAATATGTAAACCATCAACCAACCAATCACATTCATTCCATCATTTTTTAAACTATGTGAGTGTCAATGTTTTGCTGTTAGAACACACATAATCTAATGTTATATTGCTCACATTACCATAACAATAACCTAACAAAACCATGCACATTAATTTTTGTACTAAAGAAGATTCTAACATATTTTGGGAAATTAATCTAACTGGAACCTGGTGAAATTTGATAATTTTATAACCACACTCTTCCACTGTTATATCATAATATCTTCACTGATTCCACTCTGACAAATCAACTAAACCGTTACTAACAAACAAACAAAAAATCTTTTCTCAGCAGTATCCAGTGTTGTGAGTACAGTTAGAACCTTTACCTTTAGTTTACATCTGTTTTAGTTAATTATAGTTTAAATGATCTCTCTGAGGTGAATCTATGGTGCTCCTGTTGTCTCTGTGCTCCATTCTTCCTAATTCTTCTTCTTCGTTTATCGATGTCATTATGTAGACCAAAAGAGATGTAGAATAGAAGCCAGGGGTTCACAAGGGATTCCCGTAACTCTGTTTTTCTATTTCAGCTCAAAACTGTTTCTGTTTCAGATTGTCAAGTTCGGAAAATAACGTAGATATCGAAGGTTGCAAGCGAGCAGTTTCTTGTTTCATCAAAAGAAAAGTTGGTTTTTGAACCAACTCTTTTGGGAGCTTTTAGAAAGAGTACCAAGGCAACAGTAGTGTCATAGTTTTACCTGTGTTTCACTCGTGGAACAATCGTCAAGGTTTGCCAGCCATTTCATCAATATCTTTCGACATCGTTCTCTTTAGATTCGCATCGAGAGGCAGCTCCAAGAAAGAGTGGCCCTCCTCTTGGAATTATTAGACTGGATAACCCAAGCTGAAGAAGCATTGGGGTCTGAACAACCTCAGAGTGAAGAGGCCAGAGTCTTGACTGAACAACTGCATGCTCACAAGGTATACACATCACGTATACTAATATAGTATACACGGTTAGAGTTGACTCATTTGGTTTAGCTTGTTTTGTTTATTTGTTGGCATGATGATGATGCAGAACACAAAGTACATGTGTTTCATATTAAGAGTGTAAAGTAATAGTAAACATGGTATTTAGCTTGCTGTCTATGAAAGTAAATTAGTTTTGTAAATGGTACAGCTTTAAAGTTGACAACAAAATAGGGCTTCAGTATAATGCAAAGATGTTTTATGTGTGCCTCAAGAGTAAACACAGTGCTCTCAAAACTTTTCTGCATTTTAATTAAAGTTATCAGACCTGTTAGTATGTTATTATAGCCAGACAGTACAGGATTCCTTGCAAGACCCCACCAATCAACTCATCAGAATTAGTTGTTGATTTTCTGTTCATTCATAGAACCTTCATGATGATATCCTCATCCACCAACAACCCATGGCTCAGATCGTTCAAAGTATTGAACAATTTTTGAAACTTTACGAGAAGAGGATTAGCTCTGAGAATGTGAACAAACTGCGAGAGGGCAAGGAAGGTCTGAGGACGCGATACGACGTGGTCCTAACAGAATCGTACAAACGGATCAACCACCTGATCCCTGCCGTCAACGAGGTCAGCAAACTGGAAACAGAAAGTAAGGACTTGTTTGATTGGTGCGACAAAGCCGAGCGAGCTTTGACAAAACTGACGCAAAACGTGGGCAAGGATTACCCAACGCTGCAGAGCCAGCTGAAAGAACAGAGGGCATTTGTGGAGGATCTGAATGATCACAAAGGAGAATTGATGTTCATCAACAAGACAGGATCTGCATTCCTAGATCAAGCTAAGGTCAGTGCACCAACTATTCTCCTAAGTGAGCTAAGACTTTAACGAGATGTAACATATTACGATCACTTTATTTTAGTGCCTTACTGCTGTCGAGTTTGAAATTAAAAACAGAATTAATTACAAACTGGTGGTGCATCCCAATTGAAGGAATTGGTACCTAGTTTGAAGATAAAAAGTTAATTGCCTCATAAACATTAAGTTTATTAATTTAACTTGTGCTTTTGTCTAACTTGTGCTTTTGTCTTTAACAGCTCTACAAGGAAGTCCTTGGCACTTTCCGAAGCAATGTTCTGTCTCGACAGTTCAACCGCAGTTTCCAAGAGGCACCAGACTCCAATATCATCCGAGATCGATTGACGAGCATCAACGAGGCTGTGGAGAAGATGAGAGTGATGTCCACCACGCATGGTGATCTTTTGAGACTTCTGGTGGAGAAACATGAGCGGTACAACCACTCAGTGGATAGCTTTGGTAGATGGCTGTCAGGAGCAGAGGACAAGTTGGGAAGTCTGAGGAAAGAGCCAGTCGGAGGTGAACCAGTCATCATCAAGAAACAGATTGACAGAGTCATGGTGAGTCATCACTGGGCAGAGTCATGTAGAGACGTTATTTGATAATGTCTGGGAAAGATCATAACAGATTATGAGATAATAATGCTAATAATAATGCTATTTAAAGCAGTTAAAGTTGAATTAACAAAGTACATTGTGTGTCAGACATGCCACGAAAGTGTCCATTAGCTATAGGTTGCATCCAAAAACCGGCCGTTTGTACTGAACAGCAAGTTTTTCCAGTTGGTTAACTGAGTGATCAGTCCCATCTTTTCGCACCTTAGTTGAGCTGCCTATTCTTCTATTATGCAACTCATCACACAGCTAGTAGTCAAATCACTATCAGATCAAGGCAGACATGGCAAGGTGTGAACAAATCAACTCTACCAAACTAACCAGTCTGTTTGCAGAAGAGATAAAGTTTCAGTAAGTTGAGGTCAAGAGAGCTGAAAAATGCAACCTATGGCTAATGGACTAATTCTTGTCATGGACAGTGATTCCACAAATACTTCCAGACAATTTTGAGCTCTTTTGCACAATTTGAACTACCTTTTGAAGAGCAAAAGTCTCTAGATTTCTTTAAGCGGACATTTCCCTTTTCATTGTAGAAAGATTTAACTATTACAAATGTTTTTTTAAGTATTTGGCATTTTTGTTGTCACCAAGGATCTGAACCTTCAATTATTAGAGAATTCACATGTTCCCAACAAGTTATAATACATACAAAGATAACAATTTCATTTGATGACAGGACTTCAACGAAGATATCTTGTCTCACGGACGTGACCTAGACCTGATGAGGGAGTACGCAGATGACCTGCTCGAATCACAGCCTGACCTTCGTCACATGGTTGAAAATATCATCGGTAGGTCCTCCATCCACCCAGTTGACCTCTGTTCTGCTTCTTTGATGCCTCTTTGACCTCATAAATCTAACTTTATTAATCTGACCTCTGAGCACCAAAGATGACCTCACATCACAATAATCTACTTGCTTTAGGAGTAAAGCAATTAATGTCACAATGGTTGTTTTAAAATATTGAGAAATTCTTTTGCTTTTCAAACAAACAAACAAACAACATTTAGCCCAGACCTAACAGACTAGCATAGCAGAAGTATTTAGTCTAGCCTGCGTTGCAAGAACCAAGATGGAAGCTGTGATTGTCACTAAATGTTGAAATAAAAATCTGGAAATTCCTGGAAAAAAACACTTTATGAAACCTTGTCAAGTAACTTGACTTAGTCTTTCAAATGATTATAAAATGCCATGCAATTACATTGAGGTATTCTGTGATATAATTGGCAGTTTATTTCAGTTTTATACCCCAATATTAAATATTACAGGCATGAGAAATTTCAAACTTGAATTTAAATTATTTACTATATCATAGGTGACAGCACCAAGCGATACGAGGCCCTACTCGCCAAGTTACGTGAGCTGCTGAATGCCCTCCAAGCTGCTCTCGCAAGCTCTCAGGGTCTCCACGAGCAACTGGACATGACCCTGAGGTGGCTGGACGAAGCAGAAAGGAACGTCCACAAGATGGAGAAAGGAACAGTCATAGTGGCCCAGAAGGAACCACTACAGGAGAACATGAAGGAACAAATGGTAGGTCTTTGGAGAGTGATCCAGGTTACCATTTGAAGTAATTCACTTAAGGTTGTTTTTTAAGGTTTATTTGGAAATATTGGAGGTCTATGGACCCATATGCCATGAAAAGATTGAAATCTTTAAAACTGACCTCCAAATCTATCCAGTGAATGGTATCTGAAATCTTCAAATTGAATATAATATATATATATATAATTTACCTTTCTGATGATTTAATATGGAAACCTTAAAAACCATCTAAGTGGCCTAAAATCAACTACTTCTGATGAACATTTTCTTCCAAGTTAAAGTTAGTGATTACACTACACACAAACAAGTTTTCTTTCCCATCAATATGATTTATTTTATTCAAACCCAAGGGAATACTGAGTGTAATTTTAATTGTTTTAATTTTAATTATTGAAAGTTTAACCTATTTTCACAATTTCAACAACACAGGCAATTCAAACCGACATAGAGACCCACAAAACAACCATCGACACACTGGTGTTGACAGCGACTAGTGTGGCCAGAAGCAGTGAACCAGACACGGCTAGATTGATAACCTCCAAGATGGAGAGTATTGAGAGGCGGTACACCACCATCAGCGACGTCACCCTGCAACACGGTGATGACCTGCGATTCCTCAACGGCAAGGTCAACGACTTTGAGAGAGAGGTAGACAAGCTGGAAGACTGGGTCATCCCAACCATCGAGATGCTGGAGGACAAGAACTTGATGAGTGGAGGAGAAGTCACACAGCTGAGTAAAAAGATCAATGTAAGAAACAAGGGATTGGAGATGAGGGGGGTGGGGTGAGGGAAGGGGAAAAGGGGAGGGGGTATGGAAGGGGTGAGGGAAGGGGGAAATGGGAGGTGGTATGGAAGGGGGTAAGGGAAGGGGGAAAGGGGAGGTGGTATGGAAGGGGAAAGGGGAAATGTGAGGAGTATGGGAAAAGGGAAGGGGGTTTGGACAGGGATGGGGTATGGACAGGGAAGGGGGTATGGACAGGGATGGGGTATGTTGGCAATGGGAAGGGAATGAGGTGGAGAGGGGGAGAACAGTAGAGGAGAAAGAGGTTAATTTGTGCTCTGAATAATCAATAAATCCCCCAAAATATGCTAATTTTAGGCAATTGTTCATGGATTGCTTTGTAGAACTTCCCTTACAGCGATTGAACTACTCTCTGTATAAAGAGTGATTGAGTTATTTTATCCTTAGTTTGCCAGGGATCAGATGTAAGAACCTCTAAGGTTGTTCCATTATTTCTCTTTACATTAGGACGCTGCGGCCATATTTGACCAACAGCAAGACCAGTACAGACTGGTGCGTGAGCTTGGAGAAGAGATCATTAAGAGGAGCAAAGCAAAAGATACTAGTTTTGTCAGCGGTGTCCTCAGTAACGTAGACACCAACTGGAAGACCCTGTCTGACCTTCTAGATCTCAGGTGGGTGCTTATATATAAGACAGGTCAAAGATCAATTGCTTTCGACAACCTAATCAAATCCTTTAGTCATACCATCTTTCTTTCAGTGTTATTTCACTTTCAGTATTACAGAATGTTTTTTTCTTTCTTTTTTGTTTAATATAATGAAAACGGTGTATTTCACATTGATCAAGGAAAACAAGGAATTTACTTAATTCAGTTTAGAGAGCGGAAACATTATGAAGATGTACATTGGTTTATAATTTCTCTGATAATGTCCAACCTTTGAAGTTCAAAGTCATTGCTAGTTTTTGATCTACTATTTTTATAAATTTGGAAGAAGCTGACATGGGACTTTAAGCATATTCATCCTTCAATTTCAAACTAGTAGGACCTCCAAGATGAAGTGAAAGCCACTGCTGTTGTTAATTGTGTAATAATTATGAACATATGTATTCAATTTGATGAGCAACTTTGGTAATTGAGAATGAAAGTCTGACAGATTGTTTCAAATGTTTCTGTTGTTTCTCCTTCTCATAGGAAGGGACAGGTGAGCCAGAAACAGACAGCCACCACCAAATACAACAATGGTTACCAGGACAGCAACGCCTGGTTGACCACCATGGAGAGAAAGCTCAGCCAATTACAACCAGTCGCAAGCACCCTCTCAAAACTAGACCAGCAAGAAAGAGAACTCCAGGTTAGTCTAAACTGCAGTTAGTAGAGAAAATGTTCTTTCTTTTCAGAGGTCGCTATTAAAGAAATATTTTCCAGCAGAGAGAGGATTTGTTTTGTGTTTTCATGGAGATGCATGTGTAAGTTTTGCTACTTTGTAATGGTGCAAGAGTTTGTTGTTCGCAGTTTTGAAAGTTTTATAAATATGTGTAATGCAAGTGTGATAGTTTTTATCTGTGGCCTTTTGTGCAATAAACTATGGTCTCATAATTTAGTATGATTACAAGTAGGGATTACAAAAATCTAACCTACCTTTTTTGGTGATAAGAATATCAACCACACAAAAGCCTAACTTTTGACTGATTGAATGCCAGAAAAGAAAATACTTTCAAAATGGAACCTGATCAGATGAGCTAAAACAGCTGGTTTACACTGGATTAGAAATCAGTGATAAAAATATTGAAAATTATAACTGAATATCCTGCCTAGAAGTTAGAGCCTGGGAAAATCATGAAAACTTCAAAACATGAATAGAGGGACAATGTGCCCCTATCCCCGATCCCCCCAAAAATAATGAAGAAACCTAGAAGACAAAGAAATACATCATGCATGAATAAGATATGAATATTCATATTTTCTGAAAAGGAATGTTTCAGTCACCTCATGTTTTGGGCTCACCATTTTATATTATGTTTGTGTGTTGTTGTTTTTTCTTTTTATTTACCTGCATGGCATTTTTATGTTTTATCTTTAGCAACAAGTTGTTGACGAAGTACAGAATATGTTAGATGAGTTAAAGGTAACTTCATGCCCGCACAACCACTAGCCCCCTGCCCACTTACCGATAACATCTGTCCCACCCCCGACCCCACTGCCCACTTACCGATAACATCTGTCCCAACCCCGACCCACTACCAGTCCCCATCTCTTGCAAACACACATATTTCTTACTCATTTTCTCATAAAATATGCACAACTATGATAACAATTTTTAAACATTCACCAAAAACCACTACTTTTAAATTAATCTTTTTCTTTGAGCACTCCTTTCATTTTGCTGTCACTCTGTGTTGCTGTAATGTGTGCTTGCAGTTATGAGCAGCAATGATTCAGCTTTTGTGGTAGATGAAACAAGTATTTTGGGTCAGCAGTAAATGGGTGTCGGGAGGGGTGACAGATAGACTGTATGGCAGATATACCTGATTAAATAGTTTACAAACCCACATCTTCAATATGTGCAGGTATAGGAACACATTGGTATTTAGTGAAGAAACTTGTTTATTATTTATTACTGAAAGTGGCATCAAGACAGTAGGTATGAGGAGGGTGGGGTTGATAGGAGAGGGGGAGGGATAAGTGGGTGCAATGGTCTGGATAAATTATGAGATAACAAGAGGACCAGTTTAAGTATAAACCTGCATGGTTAGTATGAAACAGCTTAAGAAACTATTGAGGATAGAAATACCATGTTATGGTATTGATGAAAGTGATCTTGGGTGGGGGTGTCGGCTGGGGAGGGGAGGGGAGGGGAGGGGAGGGGATCTGGTTAAACAACAAGGTCAATGATAGAGGAACTGTTTACAAATAAAGAAAATTATTATCACCGCTGCCATCTTGATTCCATTGAAGCTGCATGGTATGAAATAGTGCATGATTGAGAATGCCTCCATTTTGCTTTTGTTAACTCTATTCAGTTAGCATGACTATATATGTGCTGTTTACGTCACTCATTGACAGGAACGTCAAAGCTTTCAGTCAAAGTTTCGCCTGAGTTGCACCTTAGCTACTTTTGCACAGCGTTTTTTATGATATATCGGAAGTGATTCCAGTCAGAGAATAAAAAAACCATTTCACAAAAGAGAGATAACTTGATTCGAAAGTAGTAATTGGTAAAACAATGAGAATGGTTTGGATTTCAACAAGAAACATTCCTAGAGGACAGGTAGTGAGTTATTCTCTTGTCTTGAGTCTTTGAATACTTAAGGAAACAAATGTTCAAGTATGATGAGTCCCATTGTCATTAATGCAGAATGATGTTGTTGTCCAGAACATTAAAATACCAACATTATTCTTACTGCCACTTGCTGCCACTTGCTGCCATTTGCTACCACTTTTGCTGCCACTGTCAGAACACCCTTTGTCATTGAGATGTCTTGTTGTTATTTGATCCTCCTGAATGCTTCAAAATAATTTTGAGTTTTAAGATCCTCTGGAAATAATTTAAAGATAATTGGTAATTTAATCATACAATTTTGGGATGGGACAGATCATACATGTTGTTAAGACCATTGCTTGAAAGTTGAGTTTTAGGAATTTTGTAATCATTACTCATTTTCCTCCTTTGTTTTAATCTTTTTGCTGTTTTTCTGCTAAGCCTGACTAATCTGCATGACAGCTCGGTATTAATTTATTCAACTGTATCAATTCACCTAACGTCAAATATCTATAAAACACAAAAGTTGTATTAACGTAATGTCAACACTATATAAGCAGTGTAGAACTGAAATTGCATTCCTTGCAGACTGTAATACACTGAAGTGTTAGCTTCCAGTGTTTGAGCAGGAAACTGGAAGAGACGTAACATGTTTTGTAGCATTAAATATTCATGAGGAAGGTTTTCCTGCATAGCTGCTGTGGCATATTTGGTGTTAATTAGTTTTTCCATTTGCTGCGCAGTATTTTGATGTGCGCATGACTTTGTTTGCATTTTTCAGCATTGCTTCCGTCAACTTTGCATCTGGCAACCTTGCATATGGCAACTTTGGCATCTGGCAATCACAACACACAATGCTGTCATTTTGAATATTCATGAATCAAGGAAGTTTTCTTGATGCTAGTTTACCTCCCGTGCTATTTTTTTGCTGTCAATAAAATTTGATTAGTTTCAATGTATGCAAATATTTATCATGCCAATAATGATATTTTTGCTTAAATGTGATTTTATTGCACAAAAAACATGGTTTCAAAAGGAAAAAGGAGAAGAAGAAAGAAAAAAACAAACAGTGTGGGGGAGGAGTGGTTGGTGGGGAAGAGTCTTTATTACTAAGGGTTTGCTATTACCTTATTTTAGTCAAATAGTGGTAGGATCAATAGCTACAAGGAAAGAGAAAGTTACAGCGAGACCAAAATGGAAGATAAAACTACAGAACTGAGAGTAGTATGGTGAAGCTGAATTATTGCAATACCTCTGTAGAAGGAATAAGGACTATTTTATAAGAGAACAAGGAACTCACAGTGCTTTACCTCATTTAATAGTTGGGACTTGTGGACAGAGAGGGTGAGCGCTGGAGGGTGGGGAGGGTAACCAACTATAAGACTGCTTCAGTCCCAAACATAATAGATTTGTTTTATGCCTGATAAAGAATGACAAATGGTTTATCCATCAAAACTCTGAGGGGATCGAGGGCTTACCTGACTCAAAATGTCAGCATTCATATTTATGAAGGGAATGGAGAGCATCTCTTCCTTCTTTAAAACCCTCCTCTTAATCCCCATCTTGCATGCACAGCCATTCCAGTCTGATGTCTCAGCATACCAGCCAACAATCGATGATGTGAACCGATCTGGAAGCAGTCTAGATAACTTGCTGAGAGAGCTGGCCAAACCAGTGCAAACAGCTCCTCATCGCCGATCTTTGGTTCTCGGCACAAGCCTTCAGAGAGACACCAGCTCCAGAGAATGGGGAACTCACTTTGATCAAGGTATTTACAAACTATTAAGGCATTGTTAGATGGAGAATATGTCTACTTAATAGACAAGACATTTTATCTCTACTTATTTCCGTCTTGTGTGTTACAACTAGTGAAAACATTTCATTTGACAAAAATTATCATGATACTTGAATCTTTGGTGTTAGTTTTTCATGTTTTATTTTGTCAGTTGTTTGTCACAGATTTGATCTTGGTCTTACAACACAAAGACATTAAGAAATTATTTCTCTTCCAGTAAGCTATTGTTGCTACTTTGTATATTAAGCTTATAATATCTGTTTTTTCTTTCTCTGCAAGTGAGTCTGACATTAATAGACAGCTGTCTGATGTGAACACATGCTATAATATCTGTTTTTTGTTGTTTCTCTGCAGGCGAGTCTGACATCAACAGACAGCTCTCCGATGTGAACACTCGCTATGAGGATCTCAAGGTTCAGCTACGAGACAGACAGGAAGACATCAATCTCTGGAGGTTGTTCCTGGATCGTCTCGTCTTCGTCAACAGTCGTCTGGACTGGTGCATTGAGTCAGAGAATAAGATGCAGAGACTGAAGCCCGTCAGCCGGGAACTGGAGCCACTCAAGAAAGAATTTGAGCTCTACAAAGTAAGATTCACCGATAAAAGGAAATAAAAGGAAACGGTCAATGTCTTAGATTGCATGGCATCAAGAATTATGTTTGTATAAGTAATTAATTATGTATAAATAACAAATAAACCTTCTGGCTCTGTATTTTATTGGAAAGATTCCTGACAATTCAACTGAAATAAACTCATCAGTTTTTACATTGAAATTTGACATTGCTCATGATGATATCCAACCCTCATCCTCCCCCCCCACCCCTTTATCTCAGTACTTTCGATGATTGTTCACAGCATTCACAGAAGTACTCATATGATTCTAGATTCTAGTGCATCTTTCATGATTCATTTCTCTCTCATTAGGAGGTACACAAAGACATCTTAACCAACAAAGCTGCCATCTTGGAGACCATCGTGATGGCCGAACAGTTCCTCCAGGAGAACGGAGACAAGCTGTTCAGGGAGCAACGAGACGATCTGCAGAGGAAGATAGACGAGCTGAGGCGGTACTTTGATCAGTTGGAGGACCGATCAACGGAGATCTACACTGACACACAGACCCTGATTGGTCAGCTGGAGAGGGACCAAGCAGATGAGGTATGTAATGGGGTGTCAAAGGTTAAGTTTATGTCAAAGGTTACTCATCATATCTAGGAATCACACACTGGGTTTATGGGAAGCCGAATATCACAACTAGATAACGTTAGATATTAAAGAAAATAGATATACAAGTAACCTTGGTTACCATCACATACTACTTTCAAATTGGACTTTCTTAAAGGATTTGTAAAAAAATGAAGATGTGACATATAGGCTGCTCAGGTCTTTTTGTCTATGAAATTGTTGTTCAGAATAACTTTAGCTGTTTGAGGATTTTGTTTGTTTGTATGTTGCTGGTATTGTTTCTTTGTTTTGCAACATCTGTGTTTAGTATTATTGTTCATCAAATACATAAGATTTGTACAGCATCAATGCTGGTAATAAAGGTTACAACCAGATGGCAGTTTAGTATCATTGGTTTCTTTTTCACCTCTGTGTAGGCTTCATTGAGGAAGATGCTGAATGATGCCTTGACCTCTCTCCTAAACTTGCTAGACTGGGTCTCTCAGGCTGAAAGGAGTCTAGGAAATGAACAGCCAGAGAGTGAGGAGTTGAAACAGCTGGAGAGGCAGGTAGCAGACCACAAGGTAAGGAATATAGTGTGTATTGAATGATATTATGGGGAGGGGGAGTGG